>JAGVSP010001925.1:0-33370 GCA_022494985.1 Micrasema minimum
TTCTTCAAAGGACATATACGTAGGTTAATTTAGATTTACGGTGCTTACGCAGCATATAAAACTCAAAATAAATAATTACTTTTTTTAACAGAACAAATTTTTCGTTCGTTGCGATACACCCAAATATTGTCATTTTAAACGCCGCAAGCAAAAAATATCTATCCAATAACATTAAAAAGTGAAAAATGTTCATTTTCGTCTTGCGCGGTATTGTCAGCTAAGGGACGATATTTCGATTTCGGGGCTACATTCAAACAGTTGGAACAGGTTGTAGTGGATCGGGATTCAAACCTAAAGGTTCTAGTCCGAGACCTGCGACTTTAAACACTAGATCACAACCATATTAGTACTAAATTTTCCATTACATTTTTTTGTATCTATTTTATAATTAAAAAAAAAACTGCATTACAAAAAATAATGCCTTATAATCAATGTTTTCATTACATTCATAGCTCTCAACAAAAATGGGTTATGTACCTTCTTTTTTAAATGTGATTATTTGTGACAATATTCACACAAACAAAATGTGTATAAAATTTTTGTAGATACAATAAGTAATTTCACCTCAATCGCCCAGCGGCATACATATCTAATAAGCTTTTATTTAGTAACGCATCTGTTTCACAACGTTTACAGAACACTCATCGTAAGGAATGGGTTGGTGTGGTGAATGAAATTTATAAAACCCACTCCTTTAGCGAATTGTTCTCCAATTTGCGTAAACAGCAGGGTACGTATAAAAAAATCAAACAGTTTTTTATTGAATTATATTTATTTACGTAACTACTTTTCGACGTTTATTGTTATGTCCGCCTCGTAGCATAGTGGTAGCGCGTTTGGCTGTCGTGCATGAGATCGCGCGTTCGATTCCCATAGGGGGTCAACATGAAATCTTTATTTTACATGTGATATTCATATAAGTATTTCATTTGTGTGATACCTTGGACTGGTTCTGAAGCGTTGATCATTTTATCTTTATGTAATAAAATGATCAAGATACACTGCACTTGGTATACCAATGCAGTGCCCTATGCACCATTGGGTGCGGATAGAGGAAAGTAGCAGTAGTAGCAGTATTGTTATGTCCAGCTTATTACGTAGGTATACGATGCAAAACGCACCTATGCCCACAATTAACTAACATAATTTATTTAGAAATAACTTTAAATAAAATAGAAATAACGTTAATTAGGGCACATAAATAGTTAAATGACTTTAATATCTCTTGCACCGTATGCAGTGTGCACTCTGTGCACTCTATGCACGCACTAGTATGAATATTAATTGAGCTTAATCGAAATTGCTGCCAACAATTTATAACGTATAATTTTGCATACTTAATTAAATAAGCATGATTGTTAATTTGTTGCTTTGTAAGGAATGTTCTTGATTTATATGAAGTTGGTCGTTATTCCAATACCTCGTATGTTGCGACAAGTCAATAACTAGAAATTAATAGCTGGCCTGTGGATTATACTGATAGTTCATACGTTAATAATTTTACATTTAGTTTCAGAAATACCTGAGGTAAATTCAGAAATATTTTTAGTTTATTGTTTAACTGCAAAATTTGATATGACAAACATTTAATAATATGGAGTAGATCAATCGCAGCATAAATACTATACTGCACTAAAGCGCACATTATACGGAACAGAAAACTGTACAGTTTCTTGTGCAGTTTGCAAACTGTCTCGTATAAAATGAAAACTGAGTGGAGTATTGAATGGTCCGCGCGACGCAACGCGACGTTTGGCTGACTTGACAATTCATGTTTTTTTTTATGTAAACGTTTAAGTAGATATTGATATATTGAATGCTTTGAAAAACGTAAAAAACATAAAACATTTTTACATTATTATTTTATTTAATAATATTTTGATTTGATTTTGATTTGATTTTTAAGCCAAGTAACAGGCTAATAAAAGCCCTTATAAATTGGCATTTATTATGTAAAGTAAGAAATTGAGAGAAGATAAAGCGTGATAGTAAAAAACATGGTTGGACACACATTTAGGTAGACATAGGATTGCAGCCATATTAACGTGTAGGTATACGATAATTCGGTCTATTATATTATTGAAATTTAATTCCATTAAATTTGTTCGATTCAAAATAGCAAATGTTCATAACGCTGATTTTAAAAAAGAATTAGGTCTGCGGTGATTACATTGAGGGTAGTATCCATTTACAAAATGAAAAACACATGTACATAAGTACATAATATACACCGTGTCCCACGATGAGACCGCGAAACTCCGGAGGGTGATTGTTCATGGTATTCTGAGAAAAAAATCCTTAAAAAGTTTTTTGATCCGGGCATTTTTAATAATTAATTTAAAAAAAGTGTTAATAAAAAGCGACTATGTAATACTGGCTTCTGTTTGAAATGCTAGCGGTGGCGGGGTGGCGGTGGGCGGGGAGGAGTGAGTGGGGGTCCGCTCTGGTCACCGAACGCCTTGCCTTGTGCGGACATTCAAAATTCGAATTTCATATCTGAAATTGGTGCAGGTCACGTGGTGTTAGCCAGTTCAAAAATGGACGGTATTACACGCGTGAATTTTTATTCATATTTTAATCATTTTTTTAAGAAATTAGAATTGAGTTTTTTTGAAAAACTTTATTAAGATTTTTTTTCTCAGAATATCATGAATAATCACCCTCTGGAGTTTCGCGGTCTCATCGTGGGAAACGGTGTATATTTTAATGATATAAAATAACTTCAAATATGAAATTTGTGTTATTCGAATTCTTTAAAATGGAACATACAACCATTTTTTTAAAATTATCTCCTGATTTGATTAATTTCAAAAGCTGATTTGGAATTTAAAAAGTAAATGGCAATTTAATAAATAATAATCGAGATACCTACATTGTTTACAAGCTATAGCTGTTCGCACACGTTTCCTATATGGTATCAGTGGTTAACAAAATATGAAGTAAAGGCATTCATTTCAAAATACGAGACCTTTAAGTGCTCATTTAAGAGATTAAAAAAAATAATATTACTACGTACGTATTATTAAATGTTTTAACTACTACCTACTACTTATACTTATTTATTACATGAGGGCAAGATGAGTATTTCGCTTTAGAATTGGTCCAAGGTATACATCGTTATAGAAATGTAAAATGTTTCCCTCGGCACGGGTTATCCCAGTGAGGGAACCTTATTATTATATATATTTATATACTCTTTGCACGATAAGGGAAATATAAGGGATATATTTACTATGTAGTGGTAGTAGAAATGTCGATACCCACTATTTAGATCAATATTTTTCAGAAGTCGTTTTTTTGTACACCATGTAACCAAACTCGATAAACATAATATTTTGAGTCGATTTTGTGGAATATTTTTTTTAATTTGACCCATAGTTTTCGAGAATCTTCACAAATTGCTATCAAATATCATGTATTAAGCCAAATTAATACTATTCATAAATAAGCAAACTATGCAACTTTACTTATATTTTTTTTCAAGCTCGGATTCCAAAGTCATATTACACATTCGACTCCAAATAATATGATGTAGACTCACCAGTTTTTCGGGTTGTACTACGCGTTTTGTTACTCCATGTATAGAAGGTTGTGATTGTACTTATAATTTAATTAATATTAAAACCATTAACATTGTAAATTTTAATTAAATAAAACAACTTTGTGTTACGATTCACTTTATTACAGAAAAGCTAACTAGTTTCGACAATGCCTTGTCATCATCAGAGCTAGCATTAAACACAAACAGCGAAAAAAAAGTATCGTCGAAATTAATTAGCATTTTTTAAACAAAGTGAATCATACAACAAAGTTGTTTTATTTAATTTAATTGCACTTATAATTTTTCATTGACTAAAACGTCTTTAATATTCTTATGTGGTCATGTACTAGTTCAGATTTGCAGTGACGCCCTAGGCGTGGCCACGGTTCAGGAGTAGAAAGGTCCAAAGATTAGGAATTTATGTGTGGCGTAGACCCTTTGTTGGGAAATATCCACAGAAGAAATAAGCACAGCCTCAAAATGTTCCTTATATGAATAACGTTCCATTCTATTTAAATTAGATCGTAGTATTTATGACATCTTACACCTGAAGTTAGGGGAGGTCGGAGTATTTAGAATTTGCATAATAAACTTGTATCCATATCAAATAATGTGAAACAATATATGGAAGTATTTATTTAATGTTATGTCATTCGTTTTCAAACCAGAGCATTATGCATAATGTTGTAAAATATAATATAAGTATTATAATTCGCTAATATGAATACTGTAGCTTAGAGCCAGAAAGCCTTATCTTCGAAACTCCAGTTTTTCAGGAGACATATTTTAGTGCAAATTTTTAGCCGCAGTTGGTTGTATCTCTCGAACTTTTTTTTATTAATTCGTAATACACATATATTATGTATGTATATATTTTTAAATTTTACGAGGTGAAGAAAACTCTCTGTCCGACTCGTAGCATAGTAGTAGCGCATTTGGCTACCGTGCACTAGGTCCCTCGTTCAATTCTTGTGTGATGATACTGCTCTAATTTCGACATTTGTACAAACCTATCATACATAGTCTTACCACACATTCGCCTGAGAGATCGCATTTCAACAGCATTCAGTCTACTTTCATCCTTCTTTCCAACACCACGCTTCACTACCATACATATACGGGTTGGTACCAGAACTCCGTTGTGTACTGCCAATTTTGCTTCTTTCGATAAGTTCTTTAAAATAACCTTTTGTTTATTATCAAAACCAGTTAAATCGATTCAAAATCTATGAATTGGGTCCGATTTATATACCACTCAATGAATTTATTTTACAATTACTTTTCTCTTGAATAACACCAAAAATTATAAACTGCCACAAAAAGATATATATTTACAACCGTCTTACAGGTATGCAGTTCAAGAAAGTCAAATTATAAGACAATCATAAAGTGAATGAGAATGCTGTTAAATTTATAAGCTGTAACTGAGTAAATACAGCAAAAATTCCCACATTTCGTTCGCGTTAAGTAATGCAAATTAACCGTATATGAAGATTAATCAGATTAGTATTGAAATAAGACAATGACTTCTGATGTAAGGGGCCCAAGTGTGTTCACACATGTACAATGTAATATGTATGACTTTACTGCCATTATATTATTAAACCTTACTCACCTTTGTTGGCTGTGTAGTACCTACTACTCGTATGTATGTGTGACGACTGAGATTGTAGATCAAGGTGCATTTTTTGATTAAAAAAAATTAGTGTGACAAAATATATTTAATAATGTGTTTTGAATATTATTCAATTTTTCTCTATGGCTGCGAATCGTGGCACCTAACAAGGGCCCAAGATAGCAGACTTCTGAGTTTTGAGAACTTAGGTGTCTTAGAAGAATTTTAGGTGTGCGGTGGTTTGACTTTGTAAGGAACACAGAGGTGAGGCAACGGACACAGCAACCCTTGGTATCTATGTTATCCGGCGAAGGCGTTTCTACGTATGCCTCCCGAGAACCTTAACCATGCTTTGCCTATTTTACAAGGCATCAGGTTCTCGGCGTCCTGGTCGTCCGCTGTTGACCAATTCGTCGGCAGTTTGCGTCAGAGCTGCGGGGACGTGGACATGAATTTGACTTGGGAGGATGCACGGGAGCCGGCGGCCGATCGCATGGCCTGGAGGCAGTTTGTGGATTCCATATATGCTCCACATAGGGAGCGGATATGGTATGATGATGATGGTTATTCAAAATCACTTCACTTTTACTTTAAAGTAGCTTGTTTCTGATAAGAGATTTTCATATACCTATACTTTTCCAACGTATGACATTCTTACATAATTCTAGATTTAAAAAAAAAAAGTAAACCGTTAAAAATACGAAAAGACTTTTAGAAAATAAATGAAGTTCCATGTTCTTTAACTACCTAGGTAACGCAACAAGCGTTTTATTTAGTGCCAATTAAATTTTGTAGTGCCAATAGTGTAATTTGTACTTTATACAGGACCGAAAACTGTACCGTTTCTTGTGCAGTTTCATGTTCAGAAAACTGTGCAGTCTGTGCACTTGTGCAGAAAACTGTGCAGACACGACAAATATTTATATTTTCTAAGCGAGATCGTAAGTTATTATGGTATGTTTGCACACAGAAAAAATTGGCTATAGCTAATAATAAAATATGTTATTTGCTTTTACGAGTTTTCAAAAGCATTCGATATATCAATATCTACTTAAACGTTTACATAAAAAAACATTATCTGCCAGGGCAGCCAAACGTCACGCCGACCATTCAATATTCCATACAGTTTTCGATTTATGCGGGACAGTTTGCAAACTGTACAGTTTTCTGTCCCGTATAAAGTGTGGTGTAAGAATACAACAATTAGATCCTTTTTATGAATAAACTGTTTATTTATAATATTATTGTACAGGAACGCGAACGTGGCAAAAAAAAGATAAAATCTTATTGATTGAATTGGTAATTTTATAGAACTTCATAAAATACTGTAACAAAAACGAAAGTGGATTTTATTTATGCCTACTGCGATATTTTGTTTTGTGACTGCTGTTTCACATTTTTAAAATATTTTTTAAACTACATCACAAAATAAAACGAAATTTATGTTGATTTTGTAAAATCATTTATGTAAAAAACAACATTTTCAGTTTATTTTAATTAATATTTTATAAATTTTACAATTGATATTGTGTCCACGATCGTTCTTCCCCCAAAGCTGCCATATTAATATGTTGAAGCCAAATGGATTTCACATGTTTAAATACGCAATTCTCGGCGTTAATGCCATTTTTTCTCACAGCTAAACGGATGTTGCTTGTATTAATCTTATGAACCACTAAAAAAGCACTTTAAGTGAGTGTGTGTATTCCGACCAAATCATTTGGAAACGGAATATTGCCCGCCATACTATGCAGAACTGGCTCTTCCCGATACTCTTTATCGATTATTTAATAATATCAGTGCATTAATGATAATGACGTTTAATATTTTATTTTTATCCGTTAAGATATTGAGTACCCATTTCGTTCTGGTAATATGTGAAGCATCCTGTGCAATTGCGAAAAGAAAAGATCATATAATTTCGATATTTTTATATTATTACTTATTTTGAGATATAGGTACCTACTATATCTACCTAAATTTTGCATATACGTATTACGAATAGGGGAAAATATATGAGTAAGATCAAACGACTTTAGGACAAATTCAATGACAATAAAATATAATAAATAATAATATAAAAAAGTCGGTTTACGGATGAAAATTTTACGTGATAACGTCATAAGACGCTTAGGCCGATCGTGCCTCTCTATCGCTTGTTTCGCGCTCTCGCTTGCACACTCGGCTCAGGCGGAACGTGACAATGAGTCATGTTTTTTTTGTGTGTGCAGCCGGCGTTCATCGATTTATTAGACGTTATCACGTCAAAAATTAAACCAATAAAGAGTCTTTAGGGTGTATAGGAATGTGTGAGGGTGTGTATGAGAGGGTGTGAGAGAGGGTTTGACGTAGATGTCTAGAGATGACGGTGATGCCTATTGAAGACGTAGTAAGTCACGTAGTGGGTAAGTAGACACCTAGACACGATAGTATTTTTCAAGTATAGAATATCACTTCTCTGAAATTCTTGTTCGAAGGGTTACATTCTTAAATTTTACTTTAGTGCCTTTTTTTCTTAGCAACATACGAAACCTTAATATTTCAATAAATATTCATAAGTGCAGTGAAGTATTCTTAGAAAAATATATTCGGTGTCACGTTATATTACGTTATACGAAAATCTAACGAGATGCGCATCTTAAGAAAATGACAAGTGGAATTTCCACGCAGTTTGGAATCGTCCGTTTTTACGTCATTAAAATGTAAATTGATGAAGGCTGTTTTCGTTCTTAGCGGGGATATATAATTTCAAAAAAAAAAATACCGAAAAAAATAAGTTTGATATCAAAATATCGGTAAACAAAAACAACCTTAATATTATCTCATTAAGGCTTCACCTGAGGCCAGCGTTAGAAGTTTTGAAAAATTCTAAATTAAACTGTTTCTGACACAATTATTTCCGACTATTTGAAAGCAACCCCATCGTAATTTAAATATTTCGGTATATCACAAAAAACTCAAATGCTTCTTTTATAAAAAGAAATAAATAAAAAAAAATAAAATAGAATAGTTAAAGAGCACACGAAATTCTAGGGTATAGGTGTAAGTACCACTTTTCATTTTATTTTCGTTATTTACCGTAAAAAAATTTATTTCTGCCGCATTTATTTTCGTTATTTACCGTAATATTTCTGCCGCATTTAGCTGAGTCAGGACCTCGCAGCTCACGCGGTCCCATGTTTTTCTTACGATTTTTTCTAGCATTGGGTAGACTTCTTATGTTAAATATTTTTTTTTTTTAATTCAGCAAATCCTTAAATAATTACTCTCACCGACAGTTGGGCTACCATGCACGAGGTCGCCGCGCCGGTTCGATTCCCGCAAGGGTCAACATGAAATATGTATTTATTGCGTGATTTTTCATATTAATACTTCATGTAAGATACCTTGGACAGCCAATGAAGTGTGAGATTGATCATACTACCTCAGTGGAGTAAAATAATCAAAATACGCTACACTGGTGTAGCTAATACCTACATACATATGCAGTGACCTATGCACCATTAAGTGCGGTTATCCGCATGAATGAATGAACGAACGAACGAACGAACGAATGAATGAACGAACGAACGAATGAATGAATGAATGAATGAATGAATGATTGAATGATTGAATGAATGATGAATGAATGAATGAATGAAGAATGAATGAATGAATTAATGAATGAATGAATGAATGCGTGAATGAATGAATGAATGAATGAATGAATGAATGAATGAATGAATGAATGAATGAATGAATGAATGAATGAATGAATGAATGAATGAATGAATGAATGAATGAAATGAAGGAAAAAATGAATGAATGAATGATGAATGATGATTTTTATTTTATTTACATCATATCATAATAATAACAATTTAAATGACCAGTATTCTCGGAGTTGGCCGAGAAAAGGACAACTTGTAGCGGTTTTTATCCGCCACGATCAGCTGACTAACAAGTTCCCTTTCCCTCCCCACTTTATCCCACCGCCCCGCCCGCGCCTTCACCGCCCACAGCCTAATTCTTTTACCATCTAGGCTGAATTTTTGAATGCCCTTGGTTTACCTATAAAATATATTTAAACGCACAATAAGTTTAAAGTTATTGTTCTTTTATACGTAGTAAAAATATACCTTCTTTTATTTTCGAATTTGTACTACATGTTATCAATGATCTAACAACCTAAAGGACCGGGCCGGTAAAAAACCAACAATATTATTTTGATAAGTAAAATAATGATGAAGCTATAAAAATCTTTAAACTCATCAGTAAATAACTAACTATCACGCTATTTCACCGAGGGGATATGCAGAGATGATAGAACGCCATGCCACTGTCTTGGTACACTTCCTTCGCTGACAAGCAAATTTTACTCAACCAATAATGTACATAGAATCCCTGAAATAAATTTCTAAATAAAGAAAAATCATTCAAGATTTTAAATCAAAATATAAGAAGCATACAGAAAAACTTCGATGAATTTACTATTGTTTTAATGATCCTGAAAACCATGGTCACCACATAAAAATTAACTTAATATCGAATTAAAGTATCGTATTAAAGTGTGCTTAAGATTCAAGATATTGCAACAATAATTGTCATAATATATTTGAACCTCATCTACCTACCATTTTGGTGATAGTATTTAGTGAGTGACCATTGATCAAGTGTGTGTAAATTAATATTGTTTAACTTGTTATATTTTTTGTAAATAATGTCGACCATAAAAAAAAAAAAAAAAAAAACATTAGCTTGTAAAATGCTTTCCTCAGCACGGGGTCCCCCAGTGAGGAATGCATTTAAAATAACAATATGACGTCTTAAAAACTGCAATGTACTAAATAAATAAATAAATAAAGATGCGTATCAGATCCACAAAATTTTAATCTCGATTTTTCATCAAGAATTATCAAAAAAACATACAAAAAATGGCGAGATCGTACGACATACGTGACTAATTTTTAACATTTCGCCTCAACTTTACTAACCAAGAAATCAGAATCTTAACTGATATTTACAAACATATTAGATCAAGTATAATGACCCCGTTTCTCAAATCAGTTTTTTTTTTTTTTTTTTTTTTAGTGTTCTTTATTAAGAAAATAAAACATTACATTAGAAAAACAAAAATAATGTCGTCCCGATAAACCGCAATTTTGCCGTTTGTCATCAGGAGCCATTAGCAAAAAATAAATTTATCATAGAAATACAACCAAAAATAAAAAAGTTCACAAAATATACGTAAAAGGAATAGAGATAATGCAATGGTGAATCAATATATATAAATTATGGTACATCAATATAAAAAGTTCTATCTTCCAACCAAACCCTTAGAATAGAAATAATTTTATTTGCATTATTGCACGATTTTAAGTTCATGGGGCAACATATTAAATATTTTGGGAATTAAGTATTCTAGAGTTCTCTGCCGTACTTATTTTTTGTTTTGGGCACAATTAATCCCTCCATGGATGTGAATCTAGTTGTATATGTGTGATATAATTTATTTTTATATGTGTTATCAGACATATTTTGACAAATGATTCTATTCCACAGTAATCCCTTCACAGGTAATACTTTTAAATATTTAAACATTGTTGGAACATTATGTCTTTGACTAAATATATTTGGTGGTACAATTAATTTGGCAAGGGCATTTTGAACGTTTTTGAACATGTTTGACGTTAGTTGCACATGTGTGCCCCCAAGCAGTGATGCCATATCTTATACTGATTCCCGAGAGAGACAAGTATATCAATTTTAAAGTAGGTAGAGGAACCAAAAATTTTAATTTAAATATTTGTCCAACAACAGATCTTAACGTTTACAAGTATTTAAGGTTTGGATATTCCATTTAAAGAAGCAGTCAATGGTTATGCCCAAATACATATTCATTAACAATCTCTATGTTATCACATGAGCAAGTTCTACAGTTAGCAATTTTACATGAGCATTAAGTTCTACAGTTAATTGGCCACATGAAGGCAGTCAAAATTATGAGATTTTATCATAGGCAACATAGCAATTTTAGCGTGTGGCGATCTTATGTGCATTAATTTAGTTTTTTTTGAATTTATAATGAGTCCCGCATCGTGACACCAATTCTGCAGATTATAAAAGTCTTGTTGTAACATTTCATTACAATCATGCAGATCCTCATCAGAAATTACTAATGCAGTGTCGTCCGCATAGACGTAATATTTTACATGTAAAAAGATGTTCTTTATAAAGGAAAACATAAATTATGTATAGAATAGGTCCCAATACGGATCCTTGCGGAACCCCAGCATTAATATCTCTTAACTCACTTTTAAAGCCATCGATATTAACAGTCATGGAGCGATTAGACAGATAATTCTCAAATAAATGTAATACTGGGCCCCTTTATCACTATTATTTTTAAATATTTTAACAATTTGGAGTGATTAATAGTATCAAAAGCCTTAGAAAAATCAATAAACAAGACCAATACATGTTTTTCTGTTATTTAAACTCATTATTTATCTGATTGGAAAACTTTTGAAGAAGAGTTTCGGTGCTTTTGCCTTTCTGGAACCCATATGGTTGGGATCAATAATTTCAAAATGATGAAGATATTTAGTTAATTTTGAGAATATATATTTTTCAAGGATTTTTTCAACAGCAGGTAGAATACTAATAGGTCTATAGTTACCTATAACCGAGTGGTCTCCCCCTTTATAAATTGGTCTAATTACACTACATTTTAACTTCTGGGGAATTCTCCCTTGCAGTATTATAGTATTAATCAAATGAGTTACAATAGGTCCCAGCAAGTCTACATGTTTCTTTACATCAGCCATTCGAATCAAATCAGCACCAGGTGCTTTAGAATTTTTTATATGTTTAATTATATTTACAATTTCTGATAAATTAGCTTTCGGTAAATAAAAACTTTGGGAAGTTCTACAGGCTCTGGTCCAGCAATTTTTTCATTACAAATGTGAATCATTTGGGATACATTTTCAGAGAAGTATTTAACAAAATCATTAGAAATATTTACAATACAATTATCTTTGTTGTTTCCAAGTATCTTTTTTATAACTTCATTCATTTTTTAAAAAAATATTGCCAGGTGTACCTTTCCATCGCCTATATAAGATATCTCTTTGTTTTATTTCCTGTAAAATTTCGTCATTCATCCAATATTTAACAGCGTTGGGTCTTTTTTTATTTTTATTAGAGATTGGAACTAAACAATCTTATATACAATTTTTCAAAAATATCACAAATATTACTATACAATATTTCACAATCATTAACATTGAGAAGGGCATTCCAATCACATTTTACTATTTTATTATCTAAGCGTTTTTGAGATAGAGCATATATGGGTTTTTTAGAATCTATATATTTAATGCTGTCATTATTACTAAAATCGAATTGGAAGCTAATGGCTGTCGTGTAATGATCAGTCCAATTAGAATTAAATTTTAATTTAAAATTGATAACACACATATGTATTTTGAACATTGCGTCTCAGATTTACCTACCAGGAAACTAGAATCTATTAGGGATACATATCAGGTCCACATAACGTGCAGGTAGGTGAGCCAGTTTCTCGATAGTTAAATCAGTCTCAGAGCATTAGCTGGTGGGCACACTCCGGCGTGAAATCCGAATGTCCGTTGCTTATCCTGCATCCGCGTCTCGGGAACGGGAGAATACTGACTTCCTAGTTCCCTGATTGCATATTGTATAGGGTATAAGACCACTAACATAAATCCCTATCTTCGGCCACTTACATGAACCGCGGTAGGAGATAGCGCGCCAGGGGTCGGCAACGCTCTCGGTCTTAGACTAATGCTGAAAATCTTAGTGAGCCTCGTTAAAAACGGTATCAAGACGCTTTGAGCAATCTTTGGTTGACAATTTACAGAGAAAAACACATGCCATCCATTGCCTTTGTTCATTTTGTCGATTTTTTAATGAAAAATCTAGTGACAACGCAAAGATCTATTTATGTATAAGCAGGCATTTAGTCTTCCACAAAAAATATTGTTTTAAGAATATGTTTAAAAAATTGTCTATGATAACTGAAAAACATCGTCCTAAACCAAAATGCATGATTTCATTTGTCACATTAGAGATTTATGACTATGATTTTTTTATTCAATTCAGTAGGTACCACATAGTATTAATCGAGGCCTTAACTTTGTGTCCAAAACGTAAGTTGGATTCCACTTACTGAATACGTTTAGAGTAAATATAATTTTCTAGCAGTCCATAATCTTTTGGTTGGTGATCCTGTTTAATGGATAATTTTAACTCCAGCTTCTTACTAACGGCTATTCTCCTGATACGCATTTTCATGGCCTATTAAATTATTCGCAAATTGATTACCAATCGGTCCTCGGGTCAAGTACCCTGCGTTTTACGGACTATAATTTAGAATAATTATTTAGAGATATCTGTATTTGGAAGCATTAAACGCTAGTTTGAGATGAAATACCGCACCGGGGTATGAACTTATGTGCAAGAAAATAAAGTCAAGGATGCTGTGAATAGGTGTAATTTTTGCTAAGTGGAATACCTTATAAGAGATTTTATCTTCTACATTTGACCTTTGAGTTTGACTATATGGTACCCTTTAAGGTGTGGTTGCTTTTTGTGGGGTGCACAGAGAGAAATGAAAGAGTACTTACAGCTTCTAGTGCACATTTATTACACAGAAGTTACATGAAATAATATACAATGAAAACTTAACTAATTAAACTAAGATTGACATGAGTTATGAAAATAGAAAAGTACGAAATGAATTTATATTGGCACGCAATTTGGCGGCAAGAAATTTGAACAAAAGTAACGTGGAGTCACGATGAAAGGTTAAAATGGTTCTCGTCGTTGTTCGGTAGCGTTCGGCGGAGTTCGGTAGATTTTGCTTCGTCCCGCGTCGCCCGCGTGACGTATTTCTCCTGCCACAACTATATACGAGTATGTACCTACGAACCAAACATCCGACCAAATATAATCACAAAGATACACATTTTTTTGTAACTCAATTAAATGCATAAAAATTACAACCTTCCGTATCCGCTTCCTATGTGGAGCATATAAATTCCACAAACTGCCTCCAAGCTAAGTGATCGGCCACCAGTTCCTGTGAGTCTTCCAAGTAAGGTTTACGTCCCATAGTTCTGATATTAACTGCTGACGAATCATCTGTAGTGGATAGAATACATAAATATTTTATTTCAACGTTAGTACAATGAATTGTAAGTGCGACTCTTTTTTGTTTCTAATAGACATTAGCAAAAATAATAGCAAATCTCAAAATGCATATATATTATTGTTATCCTGGTTTCTGCAAAAATCTCATAAATATGTGGGACACGCCAAAACCCTTACGTTACGGTCCGACGACCAACAGGTATTTAGATTTAGTAATCGTGTATGAGAACCACAGTGCAACAAGTCCAAAAAAGCTATATACATAATAAATTATATTATTTACTATAAAAAATTCAACTTTTGATCAGAAAAAAACATCATCAAAAAGAGAAGCAAACATTTTGGTTGATGTCCCTTAAAAACGGGGATATGATTGCTTTAAATAAAACAGTAATAATAAATGAAAAATACTTGGATATGAAAATTTAAATAATTTGGTATATTTAACACAGTCGAATAGTAGAAAGCGATTCTTAGCTTCAAGCAATGAGATTAGGTTGATTCCGTTTAACTCGTGTATTACTGATGTAAAACGGGCTTTTACAACAGAGATAGATTTATTTTCAACTCGGGAGCGTCGATATCAAAGTATTTACAGGGTTTATAACAAATCATCGGCTGGGTTAAGTGGCCACTTGACGCATTGCAACATTTTCCATTCCGCTTATTATCGAATATAAACAGGAGCTTATCTATGGCTTTTGTATATTTATATTAGGTCCTTACATATGAAATTGGCGTTTTGTATGGGAGGAACATAAAGTTGATTTTTTTTTAAAATATAATATATTTATTTAATCAAAATATGTACCATTGCTATCTATGCACTTTTGCCATCTCATAGGTAGTTCATCGATCCCTTTACTAAAAAAACCATTCGGACGGGAATCAATAAAATCTTTTAAGTCGGTTTGGACTGCCCCATCGGAGTTGAATTTTTTCCCGTGCAAGAAGTTATCCAAATTTCGAAAAAAATAGTAATCTGTTGGGGCAAGGTCAGGAGAGTACGGTGGATGTCTTAGACATTCCAATTGAAGCTCTTCTAATTTGGAATATTATATTTTTTTAAAATCAACTTTATGTTCCTCCCATACAAAACGCCAATTTCATATGTAAGGACCTAATTCAAGCTTTTTCACCTTCCCAATTTGCTTCAAGTGGATTAAAACAGTTTTATCACTAACACCGCAGCCTGCAGCTAACTCGGACGTGGTTTGCGATGGATCCGCTTCCACAATAGCCTTTAATTCTTCATTATCAACTTTGGTCTCCGGCCGTCCGCGGGGCTTGTTCTGCAAGTCGAAATTTCCAGAACGAAAACGTTGGAACAAAAAACGCACTGTGTTTTTTTTTGCGGCACCGTCGCCATACACATCATTAATCCTTCGAGCCGTTTCTGCAGCACTGGTGCCACGGTGGAACTCGTACTCGTAAATAACGCGATATTTCAAATTTTCCATTTTGTAAACTGAGTGACGCAAAGAAAAAAAAAAATTGAGGAGAAAACAAATGAATTATAATTTTCAAAACACAAATACTTGAGTAAATAGCTGTATAAATTTGAATTTGGAATTCTAAACAAAGAGAAGATATTTGAGATCAAAGTTGCCAGTACAGCAAAACGCCAATTTCATATGTAAGGACCTAATATGTTACGGAAAATCTACTTCATATCTGTTGAGATTTCGTAAATAAAAATTGGTGTAGGTACTACCGTCATGTTATGGGTAAAAATATAGATTTGGGGGTAAGTATTTGGACATACTCGAAATTCTGTTTAATTTAGTATTAAATTAAGTAATTAAATAATTGTTTTTGGTATTTTTTATAAGATTGTTGAAATACTGATTTAGCACACTGCAATAAGCAGATGACGTCCGGTACAGGATAGGTAGAACATGATCCAGTTAGGTATTTAGCACGGTGGGCCGGATTAGGATTTATCACCGCCCGCGCCAGAGACTACTCGTGACTCGGCCAGGGCTGAATCGGGGACTTTAAGAAGGCAGAACTACTTATATTAGGGTGTCTTATCCCATAATCGTCGTTTTTTGGTTAAAATAAAGAGTTCAGCTTTTTTAGAGTAATTAATACTGTGCACAGAATACGCAATATACGTTTGTAAATCGGATAATTACTAAGCGAGATACCATGAATTAAAATTTGAGTTAATCAACGGATTACTGTGATGCGATGGTTTTGTGATTAACCATTTAATTTTTCCGCATTCACAGTGAAATTCGGTGAACAATTCCATTAGCTCATGCGTGTTATAGATCTGTGAACTTTTGTCGGTAACAGGAAACATTACCCTTATAATAGGTATCGCACCGCAGGCCAAGGAAACTTGTAATATGGGCAAGTACCCACCTTACAAACAAGATTTACTGACTCGTCTCAACCCTCCTTTACTGGTTTTACTCGATCGCTAATAATTTCATTTTATTTTATTTCAATTTCATCACTACACAACCCAGGAGGCCCGATAGCTCAGTGGTTACGTCTTAAAACACTCAACACAGTAAATACGTTTTTGTACCATGTTAGGAAAATGTAGTAAGGAAAAAAATTAATTAAGTGTAATGTAATAATATTAGTCTATGTAAAATTATATAGTACTAAATAAATATAATAATAAAAAATTAAAATAAAATAAAAATTATCTAAGAAGGTTTTTTTTATTAAGCTCAACAATTATTTTGAACATGAAATACACCGTGTAATAAAACACAATGTCGATTTTGTAGAATATTTTTTTAGTTACTTGACCCATAATTTTCGAGAAAATTGATTAAGAAGCCGTTTTTATTTTCGATAAATATTTGCAAATTGTATAAATTGTACTACACGAAATACATAAAACGAATAAAATATAAGATGTTTTGCTTATACTACCATTTCAACACAAGACGATCAAGATTATATAAAATTTTTTTGGGTGGGTAAGCAATCTTAAGATATGCATAAAAATAATTACTGGTTTTTTTTCCTTTTTTTTTTTTGCTAATCATCAATTTTCATACTCAACACGCCAACTACACAAATAACTGTTAATAAAAACTTAAATTAGGCAGATAATGTTTTACTAGAACCAGTCTGTTAGTATAGGCAGATCGTTACTTAGTACATGTGCGCCATCAGAAAATTTTTTTATAAATGGCTAATAAAAAATTTTGACTAATAGCAGTGCAACTTAAAACATTTTTTACGTTTTACAACAAATAGAATATAAAAACCAGTCTTATTATCTGGATTCAATTTCTCCCTACAAATACGTTAGGATTCAGTGAGTCAACGTTTATAGGGTTGTATTCGACCTTGTTTTGTTAGTACTTACGAAAAAAAGCTGTATCCGCTTATTTTCGGCCACGTCCGTACAAAAATGTGCAGAGCAAGTGCATGTAGTACGTATATAGCAAATTGAGCAGTAATATTTAAACCATGTCTGGCTATTTACTTTAATTTATTTGCATCCAAGCGGGCTATGTAAACTAGGTTCATACAGGGCTGTCTTAGTATTATATTAAAAAAGCCTAAATCTGGTCAAATGTTTCCTTACGATTTAGATCTGGATATCAAAGTTAAACTGACTAAAGTTAAGAATATCTCCAAACGTCTGTATCAAGTTCATGTATCAAAAATGCACTGATAAGGAGGAGGTGCAGGAATATTTTAGAATAAAGCGTCTTCATGTGGGCTATTACGTTTTACTCTAATGTGTATTCAACCAGTGGCTGTAATTAGTAATTTGCAAAAATTTATTCTTTTGTGCAACATTTAAACGTATTACGATTTTTTTGGAATCTAAAAAGGTTATAGCCTTATGTAATTTCTCCAAGCGTTAATTTAAATGTAAACTATGCGCACCTGTGCAGTGCTTTTAAGGTATTAAAATAAGTGCATAAAAAATACTTTTACTTTACGTTATTGAGTGTATGTACCAGTACCAACGACCTAGTAATTTTTTTATTTAAATTAATAATTTAATATCAAAAACCTTTACAACTAGTATTATACTTTTCATAAAATACAATAGAAGTGATATCAATTTTCTATGTCCACGTGTTTTCACCTCTGACCATTATTAGCATCATATTGTCTGTTAGGTCAGCCCACTTAATAACCATATTTACATACTGATTTTTATGTAATGTAGAAATATCTATCAAGTGTAAACCATTTGGTACAAGTTATTTTGAGACACAACATAAATAGCATAGCATTTAAACGTTGGCTGTGGTTACTAAGTAACTCGATTCCACCATGTTAGGTTTTGAGATTCCCTCAATATCATGCAAGGACGCTTTGACTAGATTACTAAAAGTTAAGAAAATAATTAATCATTAATGTATCCGTAGATAAGGTCAGGGAAACACGTATTATTTTCAATATTATATTGCATCGAATAGAAGTTTAAATAACTTTTTTAGCATTATGTTTTAATTTCCGACTGATCAAGGAGCTATTATCTCGAGAATAATTTTAATGTATTCTAATTTAGACACCAGTTTTTGTATAGCTTTCCAAGTAGCACTATACTCATACCTATCTCATGAATTAAAAAAACATAGTCGAGGTCAAAATCGGAATGTGCTTGGAATAATTTTTTATGATTACATCGACGTTCGGAAAGCCACGAGGTTGCAAAAGCTTTGAAAAAAGTCTTTCTTTTGTATTCTGAATATACAGTGTGTAGCGAATTAAAAGTCTATGACCTGGTAATTAGTAAAAAAAACACAAAAATTTATAATACATGTGTTCATGACAAAAAAAACTAATTAGTGTCTTTTAGGGATACAGTGTTGAATGCCATCCTCTGGCGTAATGAAAGCTACCAACTTATGTAATCAGATTAAAAATGTATATGTAAATACCCAGAAAAGAAATAAAATAAAATAAAATAAACGATATTATGCCTGCTGAGCTACCTAGAGTCTGACAGACTTTAACACACTATTGATAAGTGACTCATTTCATTCAATGCGTACCATTCAGGTATAAATTCTATCCGCATAATATAGGTTAGCCACTCACATAGATTGAAATTGTTGTTTCTGGTTTAGAAAGGAATTACATGTATCATATAATAGCCAACGCAATTATAATTTGATCGTTAGGGTGTATAACACGCAATGCATTCCTCCCTCGCTTAGTCTCATTATATAGTAAAAATAGTTTGTAGTTAATACTAAACTTAATGTAAATGGACGATTAAATTCAGATTTCTAAAATCCTAAACTACGTAAGGACGAAACAGTTTGCTGATAGTGATAATGCAATAAGTAGGCAGTTTTGTATCTGATAGTTTGATCAAGGAGCAATTAGATAAAACAATCAGTAATTTTTTGTTGTTTTCAACTACAGGGACAGGTTTCCAATTGATTTTTATCACTATTTTTTGTAAATATACATTTGGTTCTACATGCAAATGAAAGAAAAAAATTTCAGCTTAAGGCTTGGAATATTATTAAAGACATTCGACTTCATGAATTCTTGAGATAGGTATAATAATACTTTTCCGGGTTGTTCTACACTTTTGTTAATGTTATATCTTAATCAAATTTTATAATGTTCCAATTTGTTAATATTTCTCATAAAACTGTGTAACTTACTGATATTATTTTATGGATTACCAACTTGACAGAATGGAAGAATTTTAAAGTTTTTTGCTTACTTAAGTTCTGTTTAAATGTTGCTCAACTGGCGAAGGTATACGTCGTGATCTCTGCCCGTCGAGTTAAACTCGATGAGTATTCGCACTATGTATGCTGCGGAGCTGAATCAGGGGTTCAATAGAAGGTAGAACTCACCGCTAGGATGCCAGCATCCGTTCTGGAGAACGTCGTCGTCTAGCAATTGCTATTTTCACCACAAAATCTAGTGCAATATTACAGTCCTGGATGCCATCTCTGGCGTAGGAACACCGTATATGTAATAAGAAAAGGGTGTTTACATTCATACATATAGGATTTATGCCATAGAGTCATGCTTACAAAACTATGATCACATAAACCTTTTAAATAATGCATTATTTTATAGTAATTCATGACGAGAATAAATTTTACAATAATTTATTATCCATCAATAATGTCACCTTATTGAAATATGCTTTTCAGTTGAATGGGATAATAAAACGCCCTTTATTAACTGTCATTTCGTCCTTAAATTTTATTATTTAAAGCTGTTTATTTTAATTGCAATATTGTTACAATCGTTAATCTCGCTACATGGTGGCACCCCATAAGGTCAATTGACTCACGTAATAAAACTAATATAAATACAAGTATTAGTAACCAGGAGAATGAACCATGGTCAATTATGTAATATTAGAACCTATACACCGTTTCCCACGATGACGACCGGCGAAACTCCAGAGGTGATTAATTCATGATATTCTGAGAAAAAAATCTTAATAATGTTTTTTCAAAAACTCAATTTCTAAATTTCTTAAAAAAATTATTAAAAATATGAATAAAAATTCACACGTGTAATACCGTCCATTTTTGAACTGGCTAACACCACGTGACCTGCACCAATTTCAGATATGAAATTCGAATTTTGAATGTCCGCACAAGGCAAGGCGTTCCGGTGACCAGAGCGGACCCCCACTCCTCCCCGCCCACCGCCACCCCGCCACCGCTAGCATTTCAAACAGAAGCCAGTATTACATTAGTCGCTTTTTATTAATACTTTTTTAAAATTAATTATATAAAAATGCCCGGATCAAAAACTTTATAAGGATTTTTTTTCTCAGAATACCATGAACAATCACCCTCCCGGAGTTTCGCGGGTCTCATCGTGGGACACGGTGTATAGATAGAACCTAGAATAAACAAATTATTCAAACAATTGTAGTTAATTACAATAATTCATTGTCATTAATCTTTCAAAATTTCTTTTGTTTCAGAACTAATAGTATTTGGGTAAGTAAGGAGCCTACATTGAATATTTTTATTATATTTTGATAAATATTTAATAAATTTATATTTTTACATCGCACCTTAAGAACGATAGCGACCTAATTCAAAATACCAATTTTTCGGAAATTCTCAGTAGAAGCAAGTTAACACCATCGTTATTCGTTCAAGGTTCATATCGATTTCTTCTTATTTTTAAAAAGGAAATTATGAACCTTTTTCTGTTGTTTTTAAAAAAAAAACACATACTATA
The DNA here is from genome assembly GCA_022494985.1 of Micrasema minimum. Lineage (NCBI taxonomy): Eukaryota > Metazoa > Arthropoda > Insecta > Trichoptera > Brachycentridae > Micrasema > Micrasema minimum. Next base: position 21,501 of record JAGVSP010001925.1, read on the forward strand.
TGTATCCTACCTATTACCTATACCTATTATACCTAATGTTCTTTTTTTAGTCTTTTATGATGATATAAAATTACAACATTTTTTTATGAGGATATATAATTACAAACATTTTAGGTCGTTTTCATTCTAAAAGTTTGACATAAAGTACTTATTTAAAAAAAAAATTAACTACTAATGCTTATACTTTTTCTCGAGAGGCTTCGGTTTTACCGTTCCTTTTTCATGACTATAAATATGTGTAAAAAATCATTTTAAAGCAGTCAATTAAATTTATATCGTATATTAATTTTATTCATTGGATAATACAAAGCGTTATAAATATTTATGTCGAAAACATTTATAATTTTTTTAAATTAAGAATATCTGTAATCTATTTTCATTCTTATCTGTAATAGAAGTTAACACGTTCACTACTTTAATTGGTTCCACTACTTTCATTAGACACCTCTCTTGTAATATTAATGTAACATAATATAGGAGTATCTAACCATTAATTTATCTCAGTAGGTGCAACGTACTCTGTGTGCCATTTATCTTTTACAGCGCCATCGCCATCTTGGCCATCAATGTGTTTTGATATAAATAAAATGGCGTAATTTACGTAATTGTTGATCGAAATAGCTTTTAATAAAAATGAAATACGCACCTACATAAAAATACCTTTAATACGGAAGCAAATCTGATATTATTGAATTTTATTAAATTATTATTGGAGGAAGCAAGAGAAGTACCTATGCCAGGACAGAGTGGCGTTCCGTCCTCTCTACCTACTCTTTCGGGGAAATGGCGTGATGGTCAGTTAGTTAGTTAGTTATTATTGTTTCTTAAATCTAACAAAATAAAACTGCACAACACTGGATAACCTGTTTTAAATTTTGTAGTTTAATTAATAAATACCTACCCATTCGTTCTACGGAAAAAAGACATTAGTTAATTACTACTTTCAGATATTATTGATATCTCAACAGAGACAGAGAAGCTCTGGAAACGAATGTGGGTTATCTAGGCGTTTACAGGGCTTATGACCTGTCATTGGCTGGGTTAAGTGGCCACTTGACGTAATTACAACATTCCCCATTCCGCCTGTCATCTGACAACCATGTATGACAAAATTTTTGAAACTTGTATATATCTAAGATGTAAAGAACAATCCGCTTGCGAGTTGTTATTTCGACAGAATTCGAATATATTTATATATTCTTTCTCTATACTGACATCTATTGAAATATAGTTAAAGTATTTTTTTGGGCGATCTACATTATTGGTGTAAGTAAGGTTCGAATCTTAACCCAGCCAATGACAGGTCATAAGCCCTGTAAACGCCTAGTATAACCCACATTCGTTTCCAGAGCTTCTCTGTCTCTGTTGAGATATCAATAATATCTGATATCAGCCCAGCATGGGTATAATTCAGTAATTTGTCTACAAGTATTTGTATTCATTCAAAATGTTGTTCAAAAATTACTACTTTACCCAAAATAATCAGAAAATTCTTGTTGAACATTTTTCTATGAATTTTTATCATTATCACCGCTCCCTGTGGGGAGCATATGGATTCCACAAACTGCATCCAACCCAAGCGATCGGCTGCCAGTTCCCGCGCATCCTCCCAAGTCAGGTCCATATCCAACAGTGGACGTCCAAGACCCCGGAAACCTGATGCCTTGTAAAAAAGTCAAGCATGGTTCTCAGGGGGTACTCGCATTCAATTATTATACAGAAGAAACAAAGGCTTTGACGCTGTTCGTTACATAAATATAAAACAGATGTTCTTTTAAAAGTAAAATTAGTAATAAGCAGTAATAAAAACAAAGCAAATTGCTACAGAAGTGAGAAAATTAATGTTGCATTGTGCAATCCAATCTAATGAAACCAATGAAGTGTAATGAAAATGCTTTACAATAATTCAGTTTCAGATTTTTTCCGTATAACTCAGCAATTAATTAAATATCAGGATGCTTGTTAATTGGTCCAAGCTACAGAGAAATAACTGCTAAAAGAGATAAAGTTATAGAGCATAACGTGAGCAACCCCCGGCCTGAGACATCTTGTAATATTTACAAAATTATGTTATATTTTTAAACAATGTACGAAGTATATAGAAATACAGTCACAATCACACTCGTGTATCTAACGTCACAAACACCCAGGCTTGAGAAAAATCACTTTGAATTTTGTGTTTTCACCGGAAACGAATCGTATCGTGAGTCCAGCATCTTTGTCATTATGCTACGTAGACTGCTGATATATACTCGATATAATTCGTATTTTATGCCGATTAAATTTATCCAACTATTAAATATCAGGCCTTATTTCATCGAAAATTATTTTTACATACACTCATAATGCGACGATTTTGGGTCATTTACAAACACAAATGTTTTTTTTAGATTGCGGCGTTTTATGTTGGCTTATTGCAAGGGTCCCATTGCCCATTAACATTAAATGTTTGTTCAGTTCGTTCCTTCGATTTTTGTAATGGTTTATTTAAAATGTTGTAATATTTTATTATTGAGTAAATTGAATTATGATGCACTTATTAATTTCGACCGTTATTGTTTTTTGCAAACCCTCTTTGATGTGACATTAAAACAACTGCAATCGAGAACTTAAATAATTTAAATAAAATATTGCATCTCCATTATTAAAGTGATTGCATTTTTCAAACATTGTTTGCCAACTTTAACAGTTGATGATATAGTTATATTGATATGAGATGAAAATATATATAAATATATTGTTGTAAAATGCAGCATACTACTCAAAATACAAGTAAACAATATTTCGGCACAAATATCAAAAAGGTTCGACATACCTGTACAGAGAAGTAACTGCTAGAGTTGAAGTTCCACCAGCATAATATTATAGTTAAATGTGTTCCACTAGCCATCTCGTCCATGAAGTAGAAATAGTAATAACTCGAGTTCCACATATACATAAATATAATATCTAAAAGTTCCATGATGGTGTGTGAAAAACCCAGCTTTCAAGCTCTTTGTAAAGTTTCTAAAGCTGAAATCAAGTATACTTTTATTCGGTTTTATTTTTTCACATTCGAACCCACGAAAAAAATTACGTGTAGAAAAAAAAAAATCAAAAGGATTAGACTTTAAAGTGGTCTAGAGAAAGGGTGGGGTTTTTATTGTATCCAATTTAGTCAAATCCACCACAACTACCACCACTTTCCCCTTATCCGCACCCAATGGTGCATAGGCACTGCATTAGTACACAATGTGCAGTGAATCTTAATTTGCTTACATGAAGACAAGATGTCAAGATGACAAGAGTCTTACCCTTCAGCGTCAGTCCAAGGTATCACAAATGAAATATTTTATGTGAAAATCATATTGGAATAAAGCATACATATTGACCCTCATCAGGAATCGAACCCGCGACCCCATGTATGGCAGCACAACGCGCTAATACCGCTACACCACGAGGCGGACAGTCAAAAAATTATTTATTTATTTTATGATTTAAAAAAAAAAAAAGAAGAAAAAATATGTATTGATAGTTGGGTTACTTAAATTAAGATTGTATGTAGAATATACCCGTTATAAACAATGTAAAATGTTTCCCCTCGGCACGGGTTATCCTACGGCTAATAAGGAACATTATTATTATATATATTTTTTAAAAAAACACCATGTACAAGTCCAAATAAATAAATAAATAAATAAAGGTATAATATTTATAAATAAAATACAATATTCCCAATTATATGTTTTCCACTAACAGATAAGCGTCTTATAGTGTATTAAATGTATCAAGTGTATTTTAAGTGAATATTAAATGCATATTCCACATTGTGCATTTGAAAGATAAGGCCGCGCCACACTTGTCGGTAACCCGTTTCAGTGAGTAGATAATTTATAATCCATTATCACTTGTTTGTATGAAATTGTATGAAATATTAATCTTAGAGCACAATACTGCCCTACCTTGCACAATAGCTACGTATCCTGATGCGGTAGGATATACAATAGGTACTTGTAATATATATTACATATCCAGCGTGTTAACGAAAAAAAGACGTAACCATAATATTATATATTTTGTATCAAATATTCATAGTGGAAAAAACTGATCATCTTGCCTTCATGTAACAAATTAATCAATATTCACCACTGCACTGGTGTTGTACCAATGCTGTGCCCTATGCACCGTTGGGTGCGGATAAGGGAGAGTAGTAGTATGCTCATTGCTTATAGTTTTATCTTCTAATGTTTATGTTTTATCCTGTGTTTGTAGTTACATGTTTTATGTTTTTTTTCTTTTTATCTTTATAATAACTTTGTTTCGTTTATGAGCATAGTTTTGGTATTGATTATCATATTTGTTTTTGTAAATCTGGGCGTACATAAATAAAATTTAAAAATAAAATAAATGCATTTGTAAGCAACCTATTAATTTATATTGCACTAGGAATGCATTAAAAATTTTAAGTAACTAGATTAAGATGTAGGTAAAAAAAGTCATTATTTAATGAAATGCGCATTGATTGTTTCTTAGATAAGGATAGCTTTGTCGAAAATTCCACATTTCGCCATTTTAGACCATAACATTTCGAGGCTTTCCACCCTTTTTCTGAACATATAGAATAACTTGATACACTCACATATTCGTGATGCACGATCTGCACTGCACTTTCCCTTCATTATTCACTTTATCTAGCTTCAATTGTTTCACTAATGACACGTGGGAGTAAGAGTAATGATGTGTTTATAGAAACAGCTGTTTCATTACATCATCTGATTTACCTAGTCTTGGGCGTCTATCTTTCAGCTGCACATAGAGGAAAAATATACTACTGTTTCAACGCTCCTAGTCTACATTGTATAATATATAATAAATGTCTCCAAAACCCGTGTTTGAAATGAAGCAAGAATTAACCAGTATAACATTAATGCAGTATAAAACATAGATCAGAATACCAGTAGTAAATGCCCTAAATAATGGTATTATTGAGAGTTTATTCGATCTGACCAGGTGGGTCAAAAAACCAGTAAACATGTAACTGGTGACACCATATAAAAAGTATTATTTTTTTATTTGAGGATTTATTTTTTACCACCTAATCGATCTGACACTATTAGAATTCATAAAAGAGTGTTTGTTATTGAAAAAGTCATTAAAGCATGCATTTTACGCTGATCAGTAAATGTAGCATTCTGTTCTAAACTATGCAGTTTTACATAGGTAAGTAAAATTTTGGTACAAGGTACTTTACAATAATTGAAATTGGGTAAAAAAATGTCAAAATATCCAGATTTATTTATACAGAAAGAACTCGAAGAAATATACAGAAGTAATATACAGAAAAATCTGGAAGAAATATACAGAAAAAACTCGAAGAAATATACAGAAGTAATATACAGAAAAAACTCAAAGAAATATACAGAAGTAATATACAGAAAAAACTCGAAGAAATATACAGAAGTAATATACAGAAAAAAACTCAAAGAAATACATACAGAAAAAACTCGAAGAAATGTCGGATATTTTTTTTTCATAATCGTTTTGCATAAATTTTTAAATCGTTTTGCATATAATTTTTTTTTACTTTTTAAAAATTATTTTTGAATCTGCATACCAATAAAATTTTTTTTATCAACGAAAACCCAAGTCAATAAAATAAAGAATTGAAAGAAATCGTAAAAATCAGGTAAAATCAAGTCATAAAATTATGTGTGTTTTCATCTCACTATATTTTCATCTACGAACCAACGTTTTTCACAATACCTCCATATAAACATATAAATTTTTTAAGTTATTGGCGGAAAGTTTTAAATTTAGAGCTTTCGAGGAGGAAGAGGGGTTAGGTGTAGCGCCCCCCGCGGGGCACATATCGAATAAAGAGTAGGACAACTACTGCGAGAGACAGGACGCAAATTCTGCCAAAAAACCTTTTGAGACACACTCACTGAACAGTACAGGGCTGAATTAAAGTCAACCAAAAACTACTTTTTTATTGTTTTTTTTACTTGTTAATCGATGTAAAAACCATGTATCGGTAGATTTAAAAAAAAACTTTATTTTATTTATTTTATATTCATTAATTAATTTTGCTGTGGTCACTGAGTTAAGAATGTAGTTATATAAACATAAAACACTAATTTTGCTTCCTTATTTGCTGTTGGTCAGTGAGTGAGTTTTTTTTTAGCCTTTTTTTTCATGAAAAATATGTAGGTTTGAGATAAATTGTCGACATGTTGATACTAGGTACATGCTTCAAGTAGATTGTGATTATCGATAAACAAATAATTAATGCTCTAACTAAGTATAATGCATCAAAATATGGTTTTATATAATTATTTTTGTGAAGATTTTAACTTTTCGCGAAAAAATTATACCCTAAATATTGCTGGTCTTAACCATGCCTATTTTACAAGACATCAAATTCTTAGCGTCCTGGATGTCCATTGTTAGCAATCTTTATTTTATTTAGTATATTTACACATATGCTTGGGACCTACAAAACTAAAAAAAAAAGCATTTTTCTTTTACGATGATCGTGAATGAAGTTGTTTTTATGGGCTTGTAAAAGCCCGTTTTTTGCTCTACAAGCGGTTTACGTCAGAACTAACAGACGTAGACCTGACTGGGTTAGACCTGATGAATATAATAGAAACAGCCGCCGATCGCTTAGCTTACAGGCAGTTTATGAAATTTACATAGGGGCGGATATGGAATAATGATTTATATTTCAAATTTAAACTTCTCAAACTGAAAAAAATTATTCCAGTATAATTTATTAAGTGCTAATCCTTTTATGCTTCTTCTTATCAAAACAATTCCATTTCTTATAAATGCACCTCAGCTCACAAATAACAACACTGAATAAAATCTCAACCCATTAAATTTTCATTTACAGAAAATCTTTTAAGTTGTAAAAGTTTATGTGTTTCAGATAAGCATTAATTTGGCAACCCTAAATAAACCAACACAGAGACAAATCTTGGCACCAACACACTCGCGCCTGATTACTCTAACACACGTGCACGTAACACTTCTACTCCACCCATGGCAATACATCCAAACGTCTGATAATGCTCCCTTCTTTCTGGATTCTTAATTAGTGTTCGTGCGTCCCGTTCGCGCTCGCGTCCGCTAATTAGTCAGCCCGTCTCGCTCGCTCCTTCTTATATTCTTCTTCTCTCGTTCATTCTTTCCATTTTACATATTTATTATACCGGGGCGGCCAGGGTGGAGGGGAGACACAACACAACACCCGGAGCCGTGCGACGGTTTCAAAACTAATTAATGGAAATGTATAAAAAAGTGTAGAAATCTAAAACTATAGTAGTTTTTAATGGAATCGGTATTCACAACGCAAAAATATTAGTTTGCTTTTTAAAAAAATAAGATTTATGCATGTTAGTAAAGTTAGGTCAAGGATGTTAAAAAAACATCAATATTATAAAGGGAATTCATCGTAAACCTACTATTATTATTATGGTACTTATCTTGTATAAAATTGTCACAACGGTTGCTATGGGACATAGTATTAGGTACGTTTCAAGGTTTGTGTATGGGAAATACATATAAGTACAAAAATTATCTTTAAAATGGGAAGTGCATGTTTTTAATTGGAAAAACATTGAAAATAGCATGTTTTTTATTTCAATGATATTGTTACTATTTAGTTTTTTAAAATATTAGCCCCTTTTTATGAAAACGTAAAAACGCGATATGCGGTTAAAAAAAAAAATTAAGTATATTTACTGTTTATAATATTTACATAATAAAGTAATAACGTACTTATTTTAAATTGCCTTCAATGGTTTCAATGTGAAAATAAATCCATAAACTAATGGGGTTTCATAAACTAATTTGATGCTTAATTTCTCGTCCAATTAGTATTGGTCAAGAAGTTAAGCATTTGATAAACTACTGTTGAATTTGACTCAAAACATATAATTTTGTAAGTTTTTTAAATAAGTTTTTTTTGGTTGTTAATTAATTAAAAACCAGAACGTTGCAGGCCTCAGTACCCCACCCCACAGCGCTGTCTTGAGGAGCTCTGCGGCGTGCGGGGGTGGACAGGATTCGGGGGTACTTTTTTGGGGTCCCGGGGTGTTTAGGGGGGGCAAAGGGGGGTGTGTATGGAAATGTTGACGTCAGGCCTGGCCGAATTAAAGCCATTCAGATATGACGCCACCCCTGGCACGTATGTCCCTCCACCCTGAGATATTATTTTTTTTATTCTTTTTTATTCCTTCCTCCTGCTTTGGGGAGATACGGAGATTAGAAGGAATATAATGAATCGTCATTAAGGCTAAGATTCCCATAAATTTTTTAAGAAAAATCTGGAAATCGCTGTGTAATAATGAACTTTGTACTAAACATGTCGTTAAATCAGCTGATTAATAATAAAAAAGCCGCCTTAGTTGTTCATAAAAACACCGTTAAATTTTAGATTTCTTTAGTAAAATGTACTCGTTAATACTAATCTACCTTAAAAATTAATTTGACTATAAAAATAATACTAAATAAAATACTAATACTGAATCCTTTAAAACGAAAATTGTTACAGAAAAACCAGTTTCTTAAAGAATTTACCTACATTAAAATTTTCTTATTACTAGTGTTCTATGGTCAGTGGTCAGTAGATATCCTATCATTTCTTTAATCATAAATCTAGCTAAGTCCTTGGATAAATTTTTATAACCTAAATACACATTATTTGATAACATTAAAATATGTTTCAGAATACAAAAATTTAATGTATAATCAGTGATTGGAGTAATATTTTTTTTTTTTTAAGGACACCCACTGTTGACAATCCGTCGGCAGTTTACATCAGAACTACTGGGCATGACCTCGCTTAGGAGGATGCGAGAGAACTGGCGGCCGATCGCTTGGCTTATGCCTGGGCAGTTCATGGAATTCATATGCTTCACATTGGGAGCGGAAATGGAATAATGATTATGTATGTTAAAATTACAAAAAATAAATAGATTTGTACAAATTTTTCCAACTATAAAAATAATGATTAATTAACCATGGTTGTGTGCGGCGTTTGCTTTCCAAGTGAAAACACATATTGTTTCATTTGATGCATATTTATATCTAGTAATTTTGTGTTCAGAATATGATTTTTTTATCCGTATTAATTCTATTTGTGATAACCTGTAATTGGTTTATTCATTTTCTTTTTTCTTTTTCTAATGTAATTTAGAACTGTTGTTTTCCCTGTTAATAAATTTAAAAAAAATTATTAGAATTATTAACGAAATTTTACATGATTTAAACATTAAGACGTTGTTTCCCTCTGCAATTGGTCTACCTGGCATGTTGAGGTGTTTAAATAAATAAATAAAAAACACTGAGGAATCTAGTGTTTGATTTCTTAAATCTTAAATTTCTAGTAATTTCTTTTAAAAAAGTGAATATCAACTCTTATTATGTGCGAACGTCATAAACTATATTTTATATGCATTGTATGCATTATTTAAGTAATTATTTTTGATTTCGTGATATGTTTTTAACCAAAATGCGCGATCATCATAAAAAATCATTTGCATTCAGGTAATAATTAAAAAATAATAAAATAATCTCATCTCCATAAATTAGAGAAAGTAATTACACGTCTTCCAGGTAACGAATTCGCACACATTTTTCTCCATAAAATCTCGCCTTTGGTAGTCGCATTTAAATAACAACTTTCTTAACGCATCCATCCAAACAGGCTCTCTCTTCGTAATTAGAATTTGAAAGAAAGAAACAAGGATCTCGCTTGGCGAGCATTTTAATGATAAATTCCGTCATGGGGCGGGGGTGTACGGGGGGCCGGGGGCGTGGGGACATGCAGAGCAGATAGGTTTTAATTTCCACCCCCCGACAAACACACATAAAAATCTATGATCCATCACGGGGTGGGAACTTCTTATTTTACTTACGCGGAAAACTGAGAATTCACCGCTGCTGGGGTACGCTTGGTACTCAAACGCCCGGAACAAAATCTTGCTAAATGTCACTTTTTGTCATTTTAGTTAATCCTTACTCGGCTGTGTTTAGATTTTTTTCATGTAAATTGCATTAAAATTATTCAATATAATCAAATGCATTAAAAATATATTTGAAAAATAGCAAACAGCTTCTTAAATTCGTTTCGAAAAAACATGGATTTCTTTAGGTATATCCACATGCTTGGTAAGGTTCGACAAGCACAAACGAGTAGATTGAGGAGCTTTCCATGGTTTGCGTAATTGCGTAGGCTGGTGAGGCTTAAGCAACGCAAGGCTTGACACGTTTTTATGCATAGTCCATAGTCTATACCTCTATACGTTGTTAAGGCTCTTTCTCTCTCAAATTGTCTTGACTTGTGATTCCTCGCAAACGTTTTGTCGCCGTTCGGGCTGGTGTCTTAAACTTTCTGCACAAATACAACACTCTAGACTGGAACAGATTTAGAAAAAATAAAAATCAATGTATTTCAATTTTTCATTTAATTACTTACGAGTGACATAATGTGAATAAAGAGGGATCTCTTATTTTATCTAGTTATGTTTTATTTATTAGTTTTTACAACCTAACCTTACCTCTTATGTTATCTCTCTTTTCTGGAAAGCTTGATTTCACATTCCAAAGCTCCATTCCCAACTTACTCAAGACTCAAGTGTTCAACTAATGCATTCCATCCGTCCTAATTCATAGCGCGGAAACAATGACTCTGACCAAGCAACCCTCCCATAAGTTGCAAGTTGCACAGAGGAGCATGGAGCGAATTATGCTTGGAATAACATTAAGAGATAGAAAAGGGAACGATTGCATCTGGACGCCAGTCAAAGGTCTGCGTCGTTGGTAAAACGAATTGCCTGGTTAAAGTGAAAAGATGCCGGTCATATATAGCCAGAATGACGGACGACAGATGGACGAAACGAATTCTGGTGTGAGAGCCGAGAAACCCGAGGCCTCAAAGACGTCCACCGATGAGATGGGTGGACGATAACAAGAAGTTCGCTGAAGGAAGACGCAGTCTCAGGAGGAGTGGAGGCAGCAGGTACAGACCTATGTCCAGAAAAGGGCCTTCACGGACTGATATGGTGGCCAAGGGTGGTGGCAGCCTCCACACATATCTGGACCATTACTCTTTACGCCGCCAACTTCCAATGGCGGTGTTCCGAATGACGCCACTCGCGAGACTTTATTTTAGCGATTTGCATATAAAACTTACTTCATTTGGAATCGAAATTTTCCGCCAAACAAAATGTCCCGGTCTTATGATAACACAAACAAAAAAGATCAACATCTTTGAATATTGCAGCTTACAAACTTTCATTTCTTGTCTTTTATCTTACATTTTTTGAGGCTACTGGCTGCTGAAGATGATAAAAAATACGTAAACCAAAATCTTGAAACACTTTTTTTCAATTGTTAAAAAAGGATTTAAAATTTTTAACAAACGGATTAAACATAAAAAATAATCAAACACACTGGACTCGTCGATTATTAGTATGTTCAAATTTTGAAATGCTATCATGTAGCAACGAGTACAAGGCAGTACACATATACATATGTTTTGTCCTACGTTTTGTCTTAATTAAATGTTTTACCTACGAATGTGAAAACTTACAACAGTAAAATACTATTTAACAAACGAAATACATCTTAAAATTTTATTTAAGACGATTTTCGTGAATTTGAAGAGTTTAAAAATTTAAGTTAAATATTTCAAATTTCAAATTCAACAATGTCTTTGTTTTCAGAGTAAATTTCAGCGTTCTTCGATTCCTGTGACAATGTTTCCTATTTTAATTTGATTCCTTCTTGCGCGTTCTCTAATATAAGATAAAGGCAGCAGTTAGCCGGGACTAAACTTTTAAGGGTTGAAAAGATTTCGTGCGTTGATTACCCCCTAACCCCCC
>JAGVSP010001926.1:0-33438 GCA_022494985.1 Micrasema minimum
TGTAACTAATTTGTTATTTAGTAAACGTGAATAAAATTGAGTAATTCAGTTTGCGTATGTTCAAATGATGTTTTGTTGTAATTATGTTTATTATTTCTGTGACTTCTATAGATCCATGTGTCACTTTCCATTATACATAATATTTTGTCGTTAAGAATTTTTAATTTTTTATATTGAAACACTTTATGTACAATTTTAATAATCAATTTCTCCAAAAGAATAATTGAACTAAGACGTTTTCATATAATTTATATTCGTCTTCACGATTTTTTACGAGTAAAACTTTGCCTCTTTTATTTTCTTCGAGAAAATAAACAATAAAAATCTTAAAGAATAATTTAATAACTATTGATTGTCTTTATTCACAGACTCAACTGCAGTTCGATACGAAATCTAACCCGGGATATAATGCAAACCAGAAGTTTATAGCCACTGTACTACGGAGGCAGACAGATAAACAGACATTAAGTGAGTATCTACTTTTTACAGTTATTTGTAAATATGTATGTACTTAATTTATTTCTTCGACTCCTTTGAGCGCAGCTAGAAATGGCTGTTTACTCTGCATTTTACAAAGCGGGGGAGTTTTAAACGTTATGCACAAGTCAATCAACCAACTATGATTATTTCGAATAAAAGATTTCTTAATTTGTTGCGTTTCTGCCGGTAATGTTTAAATTATTTTTTCAAATTTAATGTGAGAAATATAAATATAAAGGGTTATGTAGATAAAGCAACTTGACGGAAAACCCAGATTCAAGTCCTTTTTCATTTGATATACATATATTTTATTTAATAAATCTTTTAAATATGCCTATAATTAAGTCGTAAATTCAGATCGCGTTTTGTAATTTTCTAATAACATTATTTTTTATTTTTTATTATTTGTTGAACAAAAAATTTTTTTAAATTCAACTTAAATCTACCTAGTCGTTTAAGATGACATTTCTGTTATAAAATCTTTGAAATCATTAGTTTTTAAAATATCTAAAAAATACGACATTAATGTAATCTTTCCTCTTTTTCTAGAAAAATTAAGTAAAGTCATTATAATACTGTCGGAACAATGCTAAAATGGCGAATTTGCATAAATACTGTTTTAAAATATTAAGGTTTTAAGCCTAAAAGCAGCTCTAACGTGTGTAAATAATGATTTAAGTAGCATAAAATAATTACAAGATTGTTGGTTATGGAAATAATTGCATTTTGTTATAGTATCAAATATCATTTTCTAAACAAATGATGATTTGCAAAATCACCGTTTTGGCATTAGGCCGACTATATTATTGTGTCTTTTTGGTGTAATTGTAATTTTTTTACAATAATTTGATTACATTCTGTAGTTTGCTGAAGAATTCTCGTATTTGTATACATTTTTGCAGAGGTTTGACTTATTATTGCGAGCAAGCAAGTTAGTGGGAAGCTTCCGGTAAATCTCCCAGAAGTGGTGCATTGTCAGGAAATGGACGATCAAGTTTGTTGAGCGGTGAGCGGATTCCCCGTAACTCGCGGACCGTAGATAATACCAAGCGCACACGCTCTTCTGCGTAAATCCTATTATTCTTCATTAGACATCAGAAAATCTATAATCTCCAACTAGCAGTTGCGGAATATTAACTCGTTACATTAAAAAATAAATCATCTCAAATAGGTGTATATTAAAAAAAGAAATCATCTCAATTAGGTCTGCCATCTTTATCGCTGCAAAAAAACTTTTTATTTTTTGACAGATACGCGATACCGCGACGATACGCGAAAATCGAACAGCGGTATCGCCGCGTCATGCGTCAGTGTAATAAGTTAAGCTGCTAACAGCGATACGCCGTGAATAGAGACGCAAACATAGGAAGTCGCAGAAAGTAAGAGCGTGACGCAACATACGCGATACGTTTTCACACATGAGGACAGATTTTTCGTGGTCTTACTTTTATGTATTGCAATAACTTTAGCGTAAGGCATTTATCGGTTTAACAAGTTTTTTTTTTAATAATCTAAATTCTTCAGGTAAAAAATAAAGCAATGAGAATAATTCTGAAGCGTAACAGATATTCAAAAATTAAGAAAATGTTGAAAGATCTTGGTATGATATCCGTGAAAGAAAAGATTGATTTAAATACATTGGTGTTTATTCATAAAATGCTAAATTGTTTATTACCAGATTATTTTATGACAAAGGTTTAGTTTAACCGCAACACCCATGAGTATAACACCAGAATTAAAAATAATTTAAAGACAATCAATAGATCTAAGACATGTACTCAGAACAGCATAATGTACAAAGGATTCAAAAGGTATAATGAACAACCGGAGACCGTCAAACAAATAAACGGATTAAATGAATTCAGAAGCAAGCTAAGTAAAATACTAATGTTATAATAAATATTTATGTAATATATTAGCTGTAAGATTTTTTTTTTATAGCTAAATAAAAATGTATAAACAAACAAACAAATAAAATAATAAGAATAATGTGGATGGGTTAAATAATACGTATATTTTTCTGTCAAATCATGTAGTAGTAGTTTTATGTAAAAAGTAAAACATGTTTGAACATTAATTAGTCTGATAAATTTTATCACTTCAATAAAACTGGCTCCAATTCACGAAACGCAATAATTTGGTCAATTTATTTTAAATTGAGCCGTATGAAACAGCCTCTACTTTTTCTGCTTCGTTTCTCGGAATGCCTAACAGTGCATTATATAAAGTATATAAAAACAGATAGGTATTATCATAGCCAATTTGCAAGAGATAATTTGCCAATTATTTTTATAAAGCAACATCAATTTGCACCATTAAGCTCGTACTTTATTCGAGTGTCAATATAGATTAATTGAAATGAAAAAAAAAAGTTTATATTTTATTAGCTAACAAATGTGTCTGTATTTAAGCTGTTTTGTACCCTTTGCAAGTAAAAAAAAAAACTGCATTAAAAAATGTAATGATTATGATTATTTCAGACTTTTTGTGCTAAACAAGTCTGTATTTTTTTAGTTTTTTGCTTTAAGCTAAGTAAATACTTTAAAATTTATTCTTCAGGTACATAGATGCAAAATGAATTAACCTTGATCAATATCAAACGCCAAGTAAATTTTGTACAAACCATAAATATAAGCATTTACATTAAACTTTCAATTAATTTAATACTTTTATGACATTTTTATCATGCTTGTCGGTAAGTATAATTTTATTTTAATATAAGAGAAGCTAAGGGATTAGAGATAGACTTGCACTAAATTATGTATTAAAAAATAGAATATTACGTTTTTATTTACATAAAACAATTGAGTTCTTCCCGATTTTTAATTTTAAAAAATTGATTTTAAAAATTACAATATCAAGGGAATTGTTTTTTAATTTTTACGATGTCATATGAATTTTTTTAGCGCGGTTTGAAATAGCGCTTTTTTAAAATCGCTCGCAAAATCCTTCATTTGGCGCGCATGCGGTGTGACGTCACAGCAGGCGCTCACTTCGTAATGAATTTCACGCCTTTCATGTTGGACGCGTATGACGTCATTAACCAATAACGGGCGTTAAAAATCATTCGTATTTTCGTGTTTTTAAAACATAAATTTATAAATGAAAACAACATTTTTGATCATTGTGCTTTATATCGTTGGAATTGTAAAAATATACTTTAAATATTTGTAACGTTTTTTTAAGAATATTCGTGTTATCGGGAAGAACCCTATTCGTTATTTCTAGTTCCTTAGCAGTTTCTAGTTTTTTTAGAGCACATACGATAAAAAATGTTTTAAATTAATAAAATGGTATACAAAAGATTCCATAAATATAGTTTTTATTGTGGTATAAAATTCATAATAGGAGGTAAAAATAATTTAATATATGATGAAAATATGGAGATCTTGTATGTAACGCATATTATTATAAGTTAAATGCAATCTGTATGCCATCGTATAATTTCAATCATTTTTAGAAATGTGTTCTAGAAGAAACTAGAAACTGCTAAGAAAAATGAATTGTTTTACGTATAAAAAAACGTTATTACTATTATTTTAATAAATAACTTAGTATAAGTCTATCTCTAATCTCAGAGTTTCTCTTATTTTTATTTAGAATGAAACACGTAAAAAAGTGAGATGTCGCGTGTAGAAAACAACGTAAGTACCTAACTCATTATTTTCATGTACTATAACAGATATTTCATTAACTTTGATCACGCCGAAGTATTTTAATAAGAATGCAATCGACCTACATTGAAAACATACAACCTTGAGATGACAGTATCTACAGGGTGTAACAAAACTCGATGTACAAGCGGGAAACTGGTGAATCTACAGCGAATTTGGAGACGATTGTGTAATATGACTTTTTAATCTGGGCTTGAAAATTTTTTTAAATTTCTTCTCACAAAAGTATGGCACATTAAGTAAAATTGCTAAAACGTGATTTTTAATTTTGTTTTCTTTATGCATAGTATTAATTTGAGTAAATACATGATATTTAATAACAATTTGCAAAAAAAAATCGAAAAAAAAATCAACTTCGTACTCAATTTTCTCGAAAACTAAGGGTCAAATAAAAAATATAAATTCTTCAAAATCGACTCCAAATATGATGTAGATTCACTGGTTACCCGCTTGTACATCGAGTTTTGTTACACCCTGTATGATAAAAAATACTTGTTTCAAAAATCTTGTATTTAACCACCTCAACAGCCTAGAAGGCCCGATACTATGTTATTGAACAATATTACCCACAAACTGGAGGTACCTTAATTTTCGAAATTCCGTGAATTTTGTTATGCTATGGAAACCAAATACCATCACGTCTCAATCTCCTGGTTAATACAGTACTAGTACATTAACTTTCAATGTGATTAATAATTATTTTAGTCGATTATTTGATAAAACTTCTCTGTCATTTCGCACGACCGTAAATGCCATCTTTCGTGACCCTTGTTGACTTTATTCAGAATTCAGATACCATTTTGATGACCAGAATTCCAAGAAGAATTATTTGAATTTTATTACATTTCCACTTATTTGAATGCTACTTCTTGGCTTGTTGCTAAGTGCATTCTGCGTACGTAACACGTCAAACAAAACATACAGCCAAATAAAAATAATAACTCTGTGCAATCGTAGTCCTTGATTTTGTCCCTGGAATGTAGCACTAGAGGACCCTAGCAATGATTTTTTCACACTTTTTTTAATTCTTACATCGTCTTAAAATTTTGATAGATTATTTGTAGAGGTGGGCCGTGTTAGAAGAGAAAAATAAATCATTAAAAAAATAAAACTTCACAAACACCCTTCTTGCCGATATCTAAAAAACATAAAAAAATATTGCTCTAGTGCTAAAACCCAGGAAATCAAGGACTACGATTGCATAGAGTAACGGCCGCAGTCACGTGACAGTGACAGGTGTCTTCCTCGTAACGGTGCGATTAGGCGATTTATCTGGAATTATATAACTGGTAATTAACTATAATATCTGTATTGTGCAGATTGTGCATTATTACCTATCCATGTATTATTTCGCAAATGAATAATGTTTCAAGGAATCAGTCGTGCGGCAAATGAAATAATGCGTACGACTCATGTTTTTATTCGCAGAATCTTTTGAAATCCAGCACAATAGTGCAATGTTTACACGCATAATGTTTTTCTCGGAAGCAGTAACGATTATGTATCGTTGCAATGTGAATGTTAGCGCTGAAAGTCGCTGAATTTTATATAGTAATTAGCGCTAATGCCTCCACGAATCCATCGGATCGCTATCTCATTGTTAGAGTAAATCTAATTATATTATATTAGTACACGTTTTTTTTTTTCTACTCACATATAAGTTAATCCAAGGTGCATAAAACTACCTAGCTAATACGTGTATGCTTAGTTTGCAAAACTGACTGATTTTTCCGGTAGCATTTAAAGCACCTAAAACGCATAATAACCATTATCTGTCATTATTTGTTGGTTTCAAAATTAAATTCCGGATTAATGTCGCATTCATTCCGGTAATAAAGAACGGGTGGTGGTCCAGTGGTAGAGTCGCTGTCTCTGAGTCTAGAGATCCCTAGTTCGAATCCCCACTCCGCCACGACTCGATTCCTATTATCAAGCAAAGCCGCTCAGGCTTCATCGAAAATAGTATTTAAACATGAAATATGTGCAGATATCATAAGATTGCACAGATTTCTTTTTTATTTAAAAAAACAAGGAGATTGTTGACAAAGTATATGATTTCTATTTTTAAAAAAGGAGAAAGCCCTTTTTTTGGGTATTGTTTTTAATTTTTTGGATGAATAAAGATTGCAGTAAAAAACAATTGGTAATTAAAGAGCACATCAAATTCTAGGTGATTAGCTGGGTAATTTAAATTTTGGTATCTTATTATTCCCGCTCTTTTTGAGAGTAGGCTTGTAAACCAAAATGTTCTGTGACTGCAAACAAATTAAACAAAAAATCACAAGAAAATCGGTGCAATCCGTTCATAAATCGGATAATTAATAACAGAGATACAATCATTTTAAGTTTGATTTTTGAAAATATTTTGTATGATAGGCGATCGGTGACGTCACAGACCGTATGGGGAATAAAAACTATAAATGATTGTATCTCCCTTATTAATTATCCGATTCACGAACGGATTGCACTGATGGTTTAAGGATTCTTCGCTGTATTTTTCTGCATTCTCAGAAAATTTGTGTTTGCAAGCCCATTGTACTGCAGTTTGCGTGAACGGGCACTGTACGTGTAAAATGAGCCTGTCTATGTGTCTATCCTCATGAATGTTTATCTTGTGACTTTGAGTGGTATTTTCCCGCTAAGGAACTAAATGACAAAGAACATTGCGGATTATTCATTCCCCCTGTTGCTATTTGCACTCCTACTTGACGTTATCTTTTTTCCCTGGTAATTACATCATCAAATAGAATAATATAATTTGACAATGTGATCATGAAACGCCACGACCTTGGCGATTGTGTAATGTGTTACATAATAATAAATTGTTCATTCATTACTCACATGTGTAAAATGTATTGTACTACCTTATATGTATTTCTAGAAGATAATCGGTAGGTTCGTAATATTTTTTTATAATTATACATTTTTTATGCATTTTTCCTAAAGTAATGCAATTTTTTTTCCATCATCAACACTTAAAACAGTGTCGTTTACCTTATCCGTATGCATTTTAAAAGTTGATAATATATAATTATCTTGGTGTACCAATACAGTGCGCTCTGGACATTGATTTATTAATACACTTAGATATGAACTAAACCCAAAAATGAATGACACTTCAACTCCGCCAAAACCTCCAACTCCGCCATACGCGTGTTTAGTATTTCTTTAACCGCCGGCCGGGTCGGACGTCCAGAAAACAATCCAAAATGCCTTACTGTGTCGTGAAACCGTGTAAAAACCGTACGGGTAAAATTAGCAAAAAAGATAGTGCAATTTTCCACATGTAAATGTTTTTTTTTTATTTGTTTACATAGCCTTAAATAATCAATATTCAAAGAAGTTTTCTTTCTAAATAATTGCAAACAGAAGAAAAAAAGTAATTTGAGATGGATCGTAAAATTCATGAACGCTCCTCATAAGGAACGGGTTAGTATTGTATACTGTTAATGTAACCCCATATATAGCCCATACCTTTTGCGGTGTGTGGGCGGATGCTTGCTGGCAGTCGAAGGGCTCTGATAGGTCGACCCGTGTAAGTGTATTGGTAAGAATTAAAGGTGCGAAATCTTCGTGTCATTACTTTTTCTAAATAATTTACTCTGCAAGGCAGATCTAGGTGTATTAATAAATCAATGGCTCTGGACCATTATGTGGAAGAGGAATTGTCAATATTTATATAATTTCAATTGAACTAAAAGATATTGCCTACTTGCTCAATTTACCAATCCTTTCCCTTAGTCTATTATTAGCATCAGTTCGCAAACGATTCTGATTTTGTTAAAATATACAAACTCTGGTTTTCACTTCAGGATCTTGCTTAGGGTAGCTCTTTCCGCGCCTTAAAAAATTACATGGGTAAATTACTTGAAGCTGGCTAAAACACCCCACAGTACGGTGAAAGGTGATAAAACCACAAATGCAGTTAAATGGATTGATTTAAACAAAAACATGTCATGCCATCAAATACATGATTTGTTAAATTCAATTCAATGCATACCACGTAAAATTTACGTGTACCTACATTAGTACTCTTGGTGACTTAATGACAAATTGTATCAAGATTCGCACCGCTTTTATTTCATCATTGGCGTGGTAGCATTACCAGTTTGCGCAAGACATCCCTTATCTTTAGTGCATTCGCCCATGCACCCTGTTCCTCTACACGCGTGTGCGACATGCACCTACTTTGTATAAAAATCTGCATATCCAGATATCTGCATTCCCGCCTATGTAACGAGATATACCAGCACTTCGCTCCGTTGAACCTGTCCGTATCCATACTTCCATACTAGGAAGCGAAGTACGCCAGATATATTGCCAATTTGAATGCCAACCGATGCGGAAGTTGGAGCGACAACTTCTCGGAATAAAATCTCTACCAACAACGTCGACTCTGCGAAAAAAGTGGGTATGCTTTATAAATTGCTTATTGCCAATACAAAATTCCTTCGAAGGAATCGTTACTTTACAGTACACGCTAGAGTGGGACAGATTTAAAGACTATAGCTCTTAGCTTCGTTCGATTGACAACAGATGGCTGATACAAAATTTTGCAATTACCAACGAAATTACGCACCGAATAAAGGATTAAAAAAAATTTTTTTTTTTTTTTTAATAAAAAAAATATATATTTTCAAAAGAATTTTTTTTTTTATAAAAACTTATAGATATACATAAATTCACATATACATTAGAAAAAATAAACAAAAATCCCACCAAGGCATAGCCTGTTTGTGGGTATACTGTGAAAGTCAATGTGAATGTGTTCACACTCTTTCAAGCAGCATGCACGAGGCAAAAGAGAAAAAGATAATTTTTAAATTGATTAAATAGGAGATATTGATATATTTAAACAAGAAGAAGAAGGTAAATAATTATAAAATGTATAATAAAAAATAACGGAGATTATGTTATTGTTATGAAACAACATACAACTTCCGAAAATTCAATATATGTAGATGTTTACATAGGTTTTTAGGGGGAACCCATCTAATTACACAGGCCATGAGCCCTGTCTGATAAACTTCTATATTCCCTTGAGATAATATGAAGGTATTATAAATATGTACGATTATTTTTCCTAGCTTGCTAGTGTCACGCAATATCTCCAGTTTTTAAATAGTTTTAGTTCACATAAATACTACCACAATTCTTTGTAAATCCTTTACGCTCTAATCTTCCACGGCTGAAGATCCTGTTAGCTATGACGACTCTTGATTATTATTTGTGTACTCGTAAGTGATATTTTTTGTTAGCTAATGAGTTTTACGATATTTATAATTCATACACGTTCACACTATACTGAATAAAATATATTGCTACGTCAATTACAATTAATGTAAAGATTTTGAAATAATCATATTGGCACCTATGTACATATTTTAAAATTAAAACATGTTTTGAAATTTTTTAAGAAAGTAAATTACTCTTTATACCTAATCATAAAACTTTTTAATAGTAAAGTGTACTACATATTTGTTAAAATCAATCCTTTCAAACGTTTATTCGCATGCCTTCTCTACACAACATTCATTTTTAAATTCTTATTAGAAAAGTTCATTAACATTTTGAATCTATACACATTTCACTATTTTTAACAATTCAAATTTTGTAAAGGAAGGTAGAATCTATTGTCCATGCGCTCAGTAGCTGCAAGACAAGAATCTATTTCCCTACAAAGTTATATTTGTTTACACATAATCCATCATTATAATCTAAGTATGTATTGACTTTAAAATATTTTTTATATCATGTATTAAAATCTGTTTAAACTGTAGGAGGCTAGAAAAAAATCCCAATCGCCCATAGGTAGAATCTATCGTCCATGCGCTCAGTAGCTGCAAGACAAGAATCTATCTCCCTACAAAGTTACATTTGTTTACACATAATCCATCATTATAATCTAAGTATGTATTGACTTTAAAATATTTTTTATATCATGTATTAAAATCTGTTTAAACTGTAGGAGGCTAGAAAAAATCCCAATCGCCCATGCGCTTGGTAGCTGCAAGGTGTTGTGATCTAGTATCTTTATTGTACAGCGCCCCTGAGGCGATTTATCGCAAAAATAGCGCTTAATAAATCATCCATAAATAAATAAATATACCCCTAAGTCACAAATTTACCCATGAACAATTCCTTATCCACATTTTCTTTAGACAAGTACGTAAAATATTTCGTTGAATAATTTTCATTTTCATTTTTAGCCAACGCTTTCCATTCAGCCGCATTAAACTGAAGGTTTCTGCGAATTCCGTTCCATTTTCATTCCACCCCTTTATTTAGGTACCCACTACCCACCCTCTCAACCCTTCCACCGACCCCTACTCACATAAATAGTGTAAAAATCTTTATCGTGCTGGTGCTTTGACCTTTGCCGGGGGTCGTTCAGATAGCCTCGTTTTATAATTGAATATTCTCTGAGACATTTCTTTTTTATTCTACAAATGGTTTAGAAAATGTTTTTTTTTTTCAGATTTTTTAAAAGGAAGGTTGTTTGTGCTTAGGAAGGAAGTAGTATTATCTTACAAATAAACTGTTTAAAAATGTGTCTTTAAAAAAAAATAAAAACTCAAATTCGTATGTACTACATACTTACCTCTAAAATTCTTAGCTTTTTTCCAAAATAATTTTATCTTTAATTTTATATTTTAATGTTTGTTATCTCTGCTGAGTTGGCCTCACCTGAAAATAAAAAGTGCACGTATTATACATCCTTTTTAATATCAACTCTAATATAACATTTATATTTTACTTAAGAGCATACTCCACCACGTGAATCGCGGCCGCTTTCCCATACAAACGTATTCCTTGATTTTCTCCCTGGAATTTAACATTAAACCAATGACTTTAGATATCGACACATTTTAGATATCGACCAGATGCGTGTTTGTATCGTCTTATTTTTTAAATAATTTATCTATCTCCTTTAACAAATAAAATATATTTTTAAAATAAGATGATACAAACACGCATCTGGTCGATATCTAAAATGTGCGGAAAAATCATTACTGAAATGTTAAATTCCAGAGAAAAAATCGAGGAATACGTTTGTATGGGAAGCGGCCGAGAGTCACGTGGTGGAGTATGCTGTCACGTAAAGACGTAAATTCGCTCCTTCATTTTCAACGCCAATGCAGACAGTAGACGTGTCTCACAACATCTACAGCTATAGGCAGGGTTTTAGTACCGATCCGTAATCAGCGCACAAAATTTGGAGAGCGCGCTTTTGCGATTGCGGGCCCTGTGGCTTGGAATGCTCTCCCACCAGAAGTGCGCAACTGTGAGAGTGAAGTGATGTTTCGAAAGAAACTCAAGACCTATATGTTCTCAAAATCTTTTGATTAATTTTGATAATGGTATTTTCTACTCAGAAATTGAGTTTTCAGTCACTTTAAATTTCCCCAGCCGTTCAATTCAATTCAATATTTAAAGCGCCCTTGAGGTATAGTTATACGAAAACGGCGCTTTATAAATTATCCATAATAATAATAATAACGTTGTAACCCTGTACTTATTTCATACATTCCCAGAAGTTTGTTTGGTATAGTTTAACCGTAACAAAATGTAACTCTTCTACCTATAAAAATGACAAATACACAATTATACAGACCCTTTTCCATGCGATATTTATTTTTTACCTAGAAAGTCGATAGATTGATTACTCGATAAAAATATGGAGTCATTTTTAGTTCAGGGAAGGTAGGTAGTAGGTACCGCATTCGTGTTGCCAACTTCAGCACAACTTGTTGATATTGTATGTTTGCCTTATGAGTCGTTATACACGAATGTCTCCAGTATTGTGCCTGATGAATGAACACATTAGTACATTAGTAGTATTGATATTAAGCCCCTAGCAGCGCAGGTACAAGCGAGCCCGTGTAGTAATATTAATCCAGTGAATACGTACCTAATTTCCACTCAACTTATCATCGGAAAACACGACATTTCTATGAAGCGATCGCGAACAATGTGCCGCTTTCCATTAAAAGTACTCAATTTGTTTAGTGTTTTGTGAATTGAGGCCAATAATGATTGTTTACCCCGAACTCGTAAAATAATATCGAAGCGGGAATATTATTTCTGTACCCACCCGTTCGATGTAATTTTACTGCGAACCTGCATTACTCACGATCGATTCCTGAAATTAATTTTATTAAGTACCTACTTATTTTTTTTATTTTTAATAATTTAAATCACAAATAAATTTTACATGTATTACAATAAACTCATTTTGGGCCTATAAATAATTACATTAAATATATATATTCATTACTTAAATAGGGAAGGCGCGCGGTCAGTACGTACGTATTAATTAACCCCAGTTTCGTTATTGAAATTGATTTACATAAATATCTACATCAAATTTTATTACAAAACAATAATAATAATCGGCTAATTTCTTAAGCGCCATTTTCGTGAAAATCACCTAAAGGGCAAAAAAGACGAAAATGTAAAATACGATAAATTGATTCCGATTCGTCTTGCAGCTACAAAGCGTATGGATGACTGTGATAAGGGCTTTATGCCCTATCTAATAAGAGAAATAAAATACAGTCGTTTTCCGAATATGGTAATTATATTGACAAAGAACAAATAATTAATACAGATTAAATTAAAACTTAGTTTAATGATTTGAGTAATGTACCCGAGAAGAACCTGACACCAAAGAGACCTAATTAGCTGGAATTCTAATTAGCTGGAATTGCCGGAACAAATGGAATTTTAGTTCTCCCCCTGTGGCATTTAATTTAAAATTATTTTATTAAGGTCGCGACATGATTTTATTGATAAGTAAACTTTAAATTAATTATATACCAAAGAGGATTGGCTCCAAGTCGTCTTGCAGCTACAAAGCGCATGGACTATTGGTGTTCTAGTTTCTCATTTGGTGTCAGTAATTTAATTAGTGTAAATGATTTTACGTAAAATAAGTTAATTTTACGGTTTAAGGTTTAAGTGCTGGTATTTAAAAAATTGAAATATAATAATTTGACGATTTTCTTAAATGACCGATCTAGCAAAGATTTTGTATTTCGCAAGCACAGTTCTAAAATATTACTAATAGATTTAAATATATTTAACACAGTAATATAATGTAATTATAACAAATATATAAATTGTCAATATACACTGCAATTGATGTTCAAATGCTGTATCCTGAGCACCATTAGGTATTGATAAGGAAAAATATACAATATATAATACGTATGATATTTTTAAAGAAATGTTGTTTTATAAAAATTATCTGGTATAAGTTATAAGCATAAAAAATTGAAGAGTCATCTTCAGGCGTTTCCTAGTAGGTGATATAATTCGGTAAGAATCTCATTTGCAATCATAAAGGTTTCTTCTAAAATGCTTAGCAATTTTCTCAATGGATGACAGAGAGTGTTCACACGTGAAGCGTCGCGCCAATTCACTTTATATATACAAGTTCTGATAATTGGCAGAAATGGATATTAAATACTAGGTGAAATGGGGAATGTTGTAATACATCAAGTGGCCACTTAACCCAGCCAATGACAGGTCACAAGTCCTGTAAACGCCTAGATACCCATATCCCCTTCCAAACTTCTCGTCTCTGCTGAGATGTCAAATTGTATTCAAAATATGTTTAAAAGTGGTAGTATCTAAGTAAGAAAATGTATCTTAACATTTTTCAGTTATATTTTAAATACAAGTTGAATAATTTGTAGATAAAAACAAGAATCCCTTGTAGCTACTACCCACTGTTTAATCTTACTATTCTTTGTTCTCTCTCGCAACGTAAAATCCTATTTACTGTTCAGGATTCTCTTACAATCCGCCATCCTCGCGAGAGAAAGAAATAGCACGGCATTAGAATTGTTCCTCAATTTTCACTTATTCGAATTTATGGCGACATTTCCTAAAAGGTGCTCATGAAATTTATGAACACCTTTTTGTTGAAATGAAATTTTATCTACTCTTTTTTCTCTATACCCCATAGAAGTAAATTGTTTTTTAATAGACATATCGCATTTTCCTATGATGATTGCTATGTAAATATTCAATTATGTTTAGTACTACAATGTGTTATGTATAATGCTACAATGCCCTGACTCAACACGGACTATCTAGTGAGTCGGGGCCAGATCATTGGCATGGGTCTCTACTGATTGAGTTGCCATCCCATTATTGTGATTATATTAAATGTGAAATGTAATAAATAAATAAATCTTTTTTTTTTTTAAACCACCAGCAAAAAATTCAATTTTACTGCGTATAATTACGTAGAAGTGTAATAAATGGTTAGGAACTTTTTATTTTAAGGTTTTCACCAATAATTGATATACTATTTCATCTAATGAAGAAATTTCCGAATTCTTATACATTAAATTTATTTATAACCATAGTTTTCAGTATTTCTATGCTGTCTTTTATGCAACAATGACGCAACATTTTAATAAAGGTTGAGTTCTGAAATAAATTTCCCAGAAGCATTATCTTTATGGTAGATTTACGACTTTCCAAAGTCCGTAATAATCGGGGTAATACGGTATGCATTACGTAAAGCTATAAACACACAAGCTTTTTCAAGAATGGAGCTTAATTTTCCTACGGTTAAGTAGTGGTATTAAGTATAACTTTAAATATAACTAGACTGGTATACAGTGTACTAATAATAAACTTGTTGCTTGTGAAATTTTGAACCCAGTCTTACGCGATAATTCACTTATCAAATTAAAACATTTCTGCGCGTATTCAGTACTTTTATTATTTGTTCAGAGTAAATAAATACTTCATCATCATCATACCATATCCGCTCCCTATGTAGAGCATGGGGAATCCACAAACTGCCTCCAGGCCAAGCGATCGGCCGCCAGCTCCCGTGCATCCTCCCAAGTCAAGTCCACGTCCCGCAGCTCTGACGCAAACTGCCGACGAATTGTCAACAGTGGACGACCAGGACGCCGAGAACCTGATGCCTTGTAAAATAGGCAAGCATGGTTAAGGCTCTCGGGAGGCATACGTAGTATATGGCCTAGCCAGCCGAAACGCCCTCGCCGGATGACAGTAGATACCAAGGGTTGCTGTGCCCGTTGTCTCATTTCAGTGTTCCTTAGACACCTATTCTCATATCTCAGAAGTCTGCTATCTTGGGCCCTGGTTAGGTGCCACGATTCGCAGCCATAGAGGAGAACAGGTGTGATGCAGGAGTTATAAAGGCGGAACTTTGTTTTTGCATTTTGGCATGGAAAATAAATATTTAAATGTACATTTTATTAATAAAGACTTAAAAGTGCACAAATAATTGCGCAAACATTTGTTTTATGTGTTTATTTAATGCTTAATGAACTTATTTGCACACAATTACACTTTCGAAATATTATGAATTACATCCATGAACGGGCGGTGGCTTAGTGGTAGCTTTAGGGTCTCTGAGTCTAGAAACCCTACTCCTCTCGCGACTCGATCTCTTGTTTTATTAATTATTCTTGAATATCAACATATTTTATTCTTCGAAATCGACTCCTAATATGACGTAGATTCACTGCTTGTACATAGTGTTTTGTTACACCATGTATATTTGCTCATATTTTAATGTCGCTGTATCCAGGAGCTCAATCACAGATAACTATCGACGTAGTTAAAAACGTGCTAACCACGTGCTAACGGTAACGATTTGACCGATCACAATGAACATACGTTCATACCACGTTCGCCGAGCCGAGCATTGCCGAAGCAACGCTTGGGAATGCTCGGCACGCGATATCGCGGCCAAACGTCAAACGTCAAATCAACGCGCGTGTCGGATTGTTTATTATGTCGACTGTTTTTCTCAATATTTGGCTTGCTGAACGCCGGCTAAATGCAATACGGCACTCCCGAAAGATTGAATGAAGATATGTTCGAAGAATATCGTGGGTATACTGGCAAAAAACGCTAACTCGAAAATATGCTGTTTGGATTTAATGATGCAGTATTGTTAAGTTTTTAAAGCTCTACAATCGGCAGAAACACAAATTTTGGATAACTTATAAAGCGCTTTTTTTCTGAAGTACCTAACCTAAAATCATATTTCTTTCTTTCTCTAAAATAAAAAGGTAATACGTATCAAAATTAATTACATGTTTGAAAAAATGAGAAATAATTAAAGTTTCAACTCATAATGCAATAGAATAAAAAAAAAATAATAAAATTGGAAAAAAAAACTTAAATGCTTGATTTCTCAAAACAGGTATATTAGAGTTAACGTTTTTTGCCAGTATACCCACGATATATATCTCGGGAAAGGGCTCGCGACTTGATGCGCTCGTTTAATAATCCCGATCGATAACTTTTAACGCGTGTTCCATTGTGATCGCGAAAACGTTAAACATCCATGATAAGAAATCGTTATCAAGTCGCTTATTACCGCGTCGATAGTGATCTGTGATCGAGCAACAGGTAATCGATAACGGATTGCGTTAGTAGTGTATTGTCTGTCTTCAGCCAAGATATACTAGGGTCTCCAGCCACTTTCCCAACTGACGAGCGGTAATAATATCGGCGACAGAGAGCGCTGTTCGACTGCAGTCGGCGATAAAAAAGAGAAATTGCCTTTCTCGTCGGGACTGCGGGTTCTCGGAAACGAGTGCGGAATGATTGCGTCGCTCGTTGTCCCTACGACGACGCCAGTCACCGGTAGTAAACAATTTGCGATTGGCAGAAGTTGTCGCTCTCCGCTATAATGTTCTGGGAATCCCCCGCTTCGAGTCCGACCTGTCGCCTGCAGTCGTGTCCGAAGGACTTTCTATTCATACGTCATAATTTCTTCTCTATCTTCTGCACAAGTAGACCGTAAACTTTACAGTCTTATTTTGAACAATACTTTGAGAAGGTTTGCCCAAATCTTAGATGACAAATACTGGATTTTCATCATTCAGTTCTTATATTATTTAAAAAAAACTATTTTCAAATCAGAAATATTGAGCGTTCAGTAATTATTTACAAGGCACAACAATCCCATATCCCGTCAACATTGCATTTTTATTTTCCGTCCATCTACCATACATATAGGTACTATAGGAATGTTCCTTTTTGAGAATGGTTTAAATTGTATACAATGTATATCATTTTTAAATCGATGAACGCCGGCTGCACACACGAAAAAGCATGACTCATTGTCACGTTCCGCCTGAGGCGAGTGTGCAAGCGAGAGCGCGGAACAAGCGATAGAGAGACACGATCGGCCTAAGCGTTCGGTTTGTGACGCATCTATCTCTCTTCCACTCCATCGGCCGATGCGTCCGAGTAGAAGGAAGACAGCAGCAGCACACAAGCTACAAAGTGAAAGTGAAATTAACGAGCGCAAAAAAATTATAATTTATGGAAAAAATTGTAATTTTTAATTAACTCCTGCTTTGTATTATACAAAATAATGATAATTCAGTAATAATAATTCAATTCAATTCATAAAAGTATGCTATTTTCATCAATGTTTTCTTATGACGTTATCACGTAAAATTATCGTCCGTAAATCGACTTTACAGAAAACCAAAAGTTTTTTTAATATTTTTAAATGAATTAAACAGGGCTTTTTCTAATTACCTTTACAATTCAGTGAGCTTTTTCATTAAAACATCAAGAGCTTTTTTCATAATAATAATTTATTTTGTGCATAAATAATGTATTTGAGCAGAGCACGTCAAGATATATCTACTTTTATTAAGTACTTAGATAATATCGTTCTAACTTTTATTAAAGTACAAAAAAGAAGGTGGTACCGGTTTATACAAATGTATGAGCAAATTTTTGCAAGTAAATCCCACGACAAAAAAGAAGGTGGTATTACAGATTCTCGGAAGTATGAGCGAGTAGGTTTTTCAAGTACCTAAGTGTTTTTTGGGATTTTCCGTGATTTTTGTACTCCCTCCGACTTGACAACACCCAAAAAACAACAAAAAGTATTCTCGGTAGGTTCCCAAAATTTGGGCCAGGTAAAAATGGCCGCATATAGAATTTCCCATTCTGCAGAAACCTCTTCGCACCTGTCGGTAAATGGCCGCCATTAGTCGGCCAGTTCACTGAACTGCCTAAACCGCTCGCACGGACCTAATTCTGCACTGTTTACTGTTTACCCTGTAATTATCCCCACTTACCGGGAAATGTACACATTACGGCTGCCTGCCACCTACCCCGGGACACTGCCTACTGCCTACCGCTACTACTACTACTCTCCCCATTCTTTAATTAATACACTTAGATATGAACTGAACCCAAAAAATGAATGACACTTCAACTCCGCCAAAACCTCCAACTCCGCCATACGCGTGTTTAGTATTTCTTTAACCGCCGGCCGGGTCGGACGTCCAGAAAACAATCCTAAATGCCTTCATGTGTCGTGAAAAAACCGTACGGGTAAAATTAACAAAAAAGATAGTGTCTAATTTTCCACATGTAAATGTTTTTTTTATATTTGTTTACATAGCCTTAAATAATTAATATTCAAAGAAGTTTTCTTTCTAAATAATTGCGAACAGCGCGTCCACAAGAAAAAAAAAGTCATTTTAGATGTATCGTAAAATTCATGAACGCTCCTCATAAGGAACGGGCTAGTATTGTATACTGTTACTGTAACCCTATATATATAGCCCATACCTTTTGCGGTGTGTGGGCGGATGCTTGCCGGCAGTCGAAGGGCTATGATAGGTCGACCCGTGTAAGTGTATTGGTAAGAATTAAAGGTGCGGAATCTTCGTGTCATTACTTTTTCTAAATAATTTACTCTGCAAGGCAGATCTAGGTGTATTAATAAATCAATGACTCTCCCTTATCCGCACTCAGTCGGTGGTGCATAGGGCACTGCATTGGTACACCAAGTGTTACATGAAGTTACAAGTCCAAAAACTGCCATTACAATGAGTAATCAATGCCTACTGCTTACACATTATTTTGCGGCGTCAAAAACACTCAAGCTTTTGAAAAATCAGTTCCCGGAACCAGCCAGCGTCTTAGCCATTACACTACGAAGGCTGCTAGGCTATTGTATTACACATTACATACCCTGGACACAAAATGCGTGGAAACCGTTCAACTGTTTTTAATTTAATTCAATTATTGGACTACCGTTTATGTGCTCTTTATTTGAAACTCATTGCGTATTAAATTAAATTTTAAATTTTTATACTTTTACTGTTTTTCTCAGCATTGAACAGTGAATACCACGTTATAGCTCACACCGACCGCCACATTTCTGTCTAAGAAACGTATTTATCTTTTGAGATATTACATTAAATGCGATCTCTCAGGCGAATGTGTGTCAAGACTGTGTATGAAAGGTGTACAAATGTCGAAATTGGAGCAGAGTGCAAGGCTGAGATAAGCATTATCGACAAAATTAAGAAAGGGCTTTTACGATGGTTGGCTATGTGGAGCGAATGAGTAATGAAAGAACGGCTAAAAGAAGTTTAAATGGAAGTGTGCCTGGATGTAGAAAGGAAGGCCGAGAAAGACATGGCATGGCCAAGTACTTGAAAGTGGACATGTGAAAGGTCGGAATAATCGGCGTATGTGCACGAGAAGATGTATGAATGTAGAGGAAACAAAAGGAAGTATTTCAGGACAGAGTTGGCGTTCTATCCTCTCTGCCTACCCCTGCGGGGAAATGGCGTGATGGTTAGTTAGTTAGTTAGTTACATTTAAAAAAATTCAATTTCTATGCGATCTCCCAAAAATTGACCTTTTTGAATTAGTGCAGTTAAGTGCTAATGCCCACTTTATATGAGACAGTTTCTTGTTAAGAAAACTACACAGTTTCTTGTTCAGAAAACTGTGCAGTCTGTCAAACTTCTGTCAAAAGACACGCTAAATATGTGTATTTTTTAAAAAGCGATTGTAAGTTATTATAGTATGTTTGCTCTCAGGAAATTTTTATATTTAGCTAATTATGTATATATGTTATTTGTTTTTTTACGTATTTAAAAGCATACAATAAACCAATGTCTATTTAAACGTTTACATAAAAAACATTGACTGTCATGTCAGCTTAAATCTGACACTAGCACACAGTTTTTCATGCAGTTTTACCTTTATACGGGACCGTTTTCAGACTGCACAGAAAACTGTGTAGTAAACTGCGCCATATAAAGATAGCTTAATGGTGCGATTTGTGTTCTTCCTTTTATGTGTGACACTGTGCCTGCACTTTCCCTATTTTTTACGTGTTTTTATTTTTCTACCATTAAGTCCACAATACAACAGTTTTTTATATTTATTTATTCATTTACTCATACTAATTTGTTCCTAATTTAACCTGCCTTATAATTATTATCCTTAATTTGTAATAAATGGTATTTACCGATTTAATTTTATTGTTGATCGTAATGGCGTGCCATTATTATGTATGTAGTTCAATGTAGCTACGTGCTTACAGAATATTGTTTAAACCTATAAAACTATTTTCTACGAATCGATATCACTTAGTAAACAAACGTATATTGAAATATTATGTATGTACTTATAAAATTTATTACTAATGCATAATATTTATAAATGTTTTTACATATTTTTCTATAAATCATAATCATTCCTGATTTGGTGTTTTTTTAATGTACTTAAGTACATTACTGTACAATAAATTAAGACTTTACTTAAGCACATACAGATTTTTGTGATAAATAATGAACGCTTTATTGTACCTATAAAAATTCATAAATTGCATATTATTTGACGGTTGGCTAATGATATTGGTTACAATGCCTAGGCTGATGATTCCCAAAATAATAACAGTAAATATTAGGTGCACTTTTAATGCCTTTAAATAAGTTTTTATAAGCAATTGGGGTAAATGGAGGCAATATGGTGATACATTATCAACATAAAAAGAATACAGCATTACCTATAGCGGAAACCAAACGAAACTAGAGTAATACGGGTTGTATTGTGCTTTTGAAATTTGGCTAATCCTCACAACAGCAAAAATATTTGTACATTTTATTTAGCTATAAATAAATATTTCATTTACACTTATAATGTTTTTACACTACACTTAATATTTATTTTTACTTTTTTTTTACTAACCTTAAGCTCATCGAACATTTAATTTCATCTGGTAATTGTTAATATTCTTTTAATCCTTAATAAAGCAAATTGTTTTGTGTACAGTTTGTGAGTTTTCTTATTTCTTTTAGGTTACAAAAATCACACTAGAGCAATAATTGAGATGTGGAGCCACTATAGAATTGTAAACCATTTTACTTATTTTCGTATTCATTTTATTTCTTCTTCTTTTCAGAAAGCCAACTCTTTTAACCATTTTCTTTTTTTATGCTTCCAAATGTGATCTTAATTATTTACTATCAAATATAATACCCAGATATTTCATATCATGTAACTCGTCTATCTCTTCACCATTTATACTGAGTTCTGTTTATATTTGGTCTATTTCACAATACCATGTATTTGCTTTTAGAGGCATTTAGGACATTGAGAGAAGGGTTAGTGCCGGAAACAGAGTTAATGGTGCCTTAAAATCGATAGTGGCAAATAAGAACTTATCGAAAGAAGCAAAATTGACAGTACACAACGGAGTTCTGGTACCAACCCTTATGTATGGTAGTAAAGCGTGGTGGTGTTGGAGAAAGAATGATGAAAGTAAACTGAATCCTGTTATAATGCGATCTCTCAAGCGAATGTGTTGTAAGACTATGTAGGTGTACAAATGTCGAAATTAGAGCAGAGTGCAAGGCTGAGATAAGCATTATCGACAAAATTAAGAAAGGGCTTTTACGATGGTTTAGTCATGTTGAGCGAATGAGTGATGAAAGAACGGATAAAAGAAGTTTAAATGCAAGTGTGCCTGGATGTAGAAGCCGCGGAAGGCCGAGAAGGACATGTCATGACCAAGTAGGTCAAGTACTTGAAAGTGGACATGTGAAAAGTCAATGAAGCAAAGGAAGTCTGTCAGGACAGAGTGGTATGGCGTTCTATCCTCTCCGTTAGTTAGTTAGTTAGTGGCATTTAGTTTTAATTTATAAACATTCAACCAATTCTCGATGTTTTCTAGTTGCTTTTGCATTGCTTTGTACTACTCGTTGGATAACCCGTATGCTTTGTTTCAACCGGCAATGCTGTGTTTTTTTTTAAGTATCACAATATTACATTTATCACATCAAAACTTCATTTCCCCCTACTCTTTCATTACTTTTTACCTCGTTATATAAGAACGCACTTAAATTTATTGTGAACCATCGCCCCGGGTATTTTATCAATTATTCCCCTCCAAGGATCGCCTTTGTTTGTATTTCGTAAGCGCATATTGAGACGTACATAACTCCACTTCCACGAAACGTATTTAAATCCTTTATCAGATCGCCTGTCGAGAGTTGCGGGGCTAGTGAAGCGGAGTACGGAGTACGGAGAACGGAGTGGAGCGGAGTATACGAGTATTGCTAATGCGGTCCTCTGGCCTCTGGCGATAGTGCAACTTGAGAAGGGACTTAGGGGCGTTAGCACGTAAAACAAGCTAAGGCAAATCGCTCACTTTTGGGCTCTAGTTATTTTGACTTTAGTTATTTCGCTTTTTGACGTGATAACGTCTAATAAATCGATGAACGCCGGCTGCACACACGAAAAAGCATGACTCATTGTCACGTTCCGCCTGAGCTGAGTGTGCAAGCGAGAGCGCGGAACAAGCGATAGAGAGGCACGATCGGCCAAAGCGTTCGGTTTGTGACGCATCTATCTCTCTTCCACTCCATAGGCCGATTCGTCCGAGTAGAAGGAAGACAGCAGCAGCACACAAGCTACAAAGTGAAAGTGAAATTAACGAGTGCAAAAAATGTTAATTTATGGAAAAAATTGTAATTTTCAATTAACTCCTGCTTTGTATTATACAAAATAATGATAATTCAGTAATAATAATTCAATTCAATTCATAAAAGAATGCTATTTTTCATCAATGTTTTCTTATGACGTTATCACGTAAAAATTATCGTCCGTAAACCGACTTTACAGACAGCCAAAAGTTTTTTTTTTATTTTCCTTGAAAATGTATGTAAATGCTATTGAACTAAATATTAAAAACAAAATATATGATTTTTTTAATGTTTTATTGTCAGCTACACAACTTTCTAAAGTTTTGCATTTTTATCGCAACATGCAAGAATGCAACGTCATGGAGTCTTCATCAAATTAATATCACCGGATTTAAAAAAAATACGTATTATACACATCTATTTTTTAACGAATAATGTTACTGGTTCTCCGTCAATTATCACCAGCTTTTTGATGTGTAATGGGAAGGCCACGTTCAGCCTTAAATAATTAATATTCAAAGAAGTTTCTTTCTAAATAATTGCAAACAGCGCGTCCACAAGAAAATCATTTTAGATGGATCGTAAAATTCATGAACGCTCCTCATAAGGAACGGGTTAGTAATGTATACTGTTACTGTAAACCCCATATATAGCCCATACCTTTTGCGGTGTGTGGGGCGGATGCTTGCCGGCAGTCGAAGGGCTCTGATAGGTCGACCCGTGTAAGTGTATTGGTAAGAATTAAAGGTGTGGAATCTTCGTGTCATTACTTTTTCTAAATAATTTACTCTGCAAGGCAAATCTAGGTGTATTATTAAATAAATGAGTCTACCGCTCTGAGCTTAGGTTTAACAGTATTTTTAATTGTAAAGCGCCCTTGAGGTTATTTTTCACAAAAATGGCGCTATACTATAAGTACCCGATTTTTTTTTCGCTATCGCCGCTCGTGAAGTAACTTTCCCGTAAGTGGCCAGTGCGCGGTGCTTATGCTTCATGCATGTCTAAATAGTGTAAATCTCGCTACGAAGTATTAGTTCGGGTTACGTTTGACCGACATGCTAGGCACCCTACAGTGCCCAGTGAAGTTGCCATGGTTAACTCTAATGGCCTCCCCATTGTTGATCAGACATTTCTCGGAACTTGCAATTTGAATTACGCCATTTGTTCGCTTTACCGGATTTATTGCTCGTTGGCCGTATATCGCCGGATAATGGCGAAACTTGCCCACGAAGAATGCAACGCTACGTTATTTCATTAACCGTCTGTACACTATACGTACAAATTTGTAAACTCCGGGGGATACGAATGATTTATAATAATAGCATTAAGCGCCTTGTTATGAAATAAAATTATAATACGCCAATTTATTGCCCTATAGCCTATACAGTCAACCTAAGCGGATGACACTAAATTTGCATCAAACTTTCTTATTTATTATTTTTAATAGCCAATTTATACACTTCACGGCTCCTCACTGACTTGCCCGCCAATACGCAATGTCCAATGAAAGACTAAAGCTAGCTTTATAGGGGACAGTAAACTGTAGAGTTTCCTGTGCAGTCTGAAAACTGTCCCGTATATAAAATGAAAACTGTATGGAAAGAAGATGTATGGCCGACGCGATGCGACGTTTGGCTGACATGACAGTTAATGTTTGTTACCTGACATGTTTAAGATCCCTATACCTAACTATCGAAACAGGACCTCTGATTTCAAAAAATATTATTTTAATAAGTAGGTATTTTGAATGATACCTTTTTTCTACTTGCGACGATATAATATATGGTTTTGCTGTTACTGTTATAATTCACTTTATTGTTTCTTTAGGTTTTTTATGTTTTTATTGGATTGGTTCTGTTTTTTGTATATATTGTGTTTATTTTGTGACAAAGTGATGTCAGTGCGTATTAGAATAAAATGAATATGTGTTTTTTATTTGTCCCTAAATGAGTTCATTGTTAAAACTCCTAGGGAGCATTAGATTGAAAAAGAAAAAGATTATTTTTTTTTTCCTATATAATGTTATTTTTATAAATAAAAAAAAATAAAAAAAAAGTTTTTTTTATGTAAACGTTTAAGTAGATGTTAGTGTGTTTTTAAAAACGTAAAAAACAAACAACATATTTACATTATTAGCTATACGTAAATACAATTTTCTTTGAGCAAACATACGAAAATAATTTAGCGTGTCTTTTGACAGACTGCACAGTTTTCTGAACAAGAATCTGTGCAGTTTTCTGTACAAGAAACTGTGCAGTTTTTTTGTCCCGTATAAAGTCCTCATAAGACTTTTTTACATTTCTCTCAAAATTTTATTGAAAAACTAGCTTGGTAGCCTTTTTTAATTCCAGTCATTATCCTACTTTTTTGCTAGTGATAGCATTCGTGGAAATTCGTAGGGGAATTTAAATTAGTCGTAAATACCTAAGAACAACAGGAAAACAGTTGGAACTAAACAAAATATGTAGTAATAATAACTCCTAGCTTATTGCCTTACGAAGACCAAAAATAGCCACGTGAATTTATTGATACCAATTACTAATTTAATTAGATCCTTCATTCCCTTCGAACAAGAATTCACTAGAAGGGGCGTTTCCGTACAAATTTTCTGAAAATATACGCTTCCTAGGATTAATTTCATAACATAACACCTCTTATTATCGAATTCCACCGTCTTAAGACTCCAGCACATAGGCCAATACACGACACGTGTGACGTAGATGTCTAGTGATGACGCAGATGCCTTTTGATAATGTAGTGAGGGACTAGACACCTCAGACACGGTAGTATTTTCTTTGAAATTCTTGTACGATACTTAATACTTGTTTGAAGTCTAAAACAGTCGTTATACCTACACAAGAATAATAATAGCCTCGCTTGTCGTTATCGTATTTCCGCATCCCTAAATTCAGTACTATTACCTGAAATATCTCAATACTAGGAATAACAGCATCACAATATCATAGTCCATACTTGGAACGTGACAGCCGAATTGTGATTTGGATTTCAGTAATATTAAGAGCCCCCGCAGACTAGAGACTTTCTATCGGGCGATAGTTCAGTCGGGCTTTTAATCAGTATGAAGATGTATGCAAGTGCGCATACTACAACGATCCGGTATCGGCCGATTGCTAAGTTTAATAGGCCTTGCGATTGCCTTTAAACTATCCTATCGATAAACTATCGGCTGATAGCTTAATAAGTATGGCTTATATAAGATAGCTTTCTCCTTAGTAGTATTGCAGCAATAATAACTTTTCTTGACAATATTGTTCCAACATTCATTGCGACCGCTTTCTTCAAAAGTCGTTTACTGGAAAATCATTCGAGAGCAGTTGGCCGACTGTTCTCTAGTGTGCGCACTCATCACCAACCCGACTGTTTTGTTGATTCAGTGTGCGCGCTAGCAGCCCAACCCGACTAAACTATCGCCCGATAGAAAGTCTCTAGTCTGCGGGGTACCTAACTATTGGATCATCTAGCAACTTGCTATAATAAATATATATTACGTACTTATATTATTAATATTACGAGTTATTGGTTACAGCATGACACGCTGCACACCGCCCACTCTATCGAAATCGAATCTATAAATAGATATCATATTGCATACCTGAATCTCTGAAATTGGTTAACAGGTTAGAGATTTCAAATCGACGGTGACTCACCGTTGAATTTGGATAATAATATTCAAATTAATTATTACTCATTGTTTTACAGATCGACGACCAAAAGGTTACCAAATTAATGTCGAAAAAAATACCCTATTCGATATTACAATTTCCTTAGATCATCATAATAATCATTGCCAATTTAGGACTACGAAATAGTTTTAGGTTACCAAGTACCGCATACCTTGACTTCCGGTGTTCCATATAAAGGTAACATTTCCTGTTCCTTTAATAAAAAAAAGGTTATGCGTTTTTACATTTCAACAATTTATTATTAATCAAGTTGATGTAGGTACCTACTCATTTGATTATCGTAATATCGTACTTCGCTTTATTACGTTGATGGGTACTATCAGAGATCTTGAATTCTATTCTAGAGTGTTCTAAAACCTAAGATAAGGAAACACACAGTTGTTGTTTACTATACTTTCCAGGAATCAAAAATATTTTATCGTAAAACGTAAATCGCGAGCGATAAGTCGTCACACCATATATACCTCGTGCGTGGGTACGCAAATACGAGTATGTAATATTGTGCAATCTTCTAGTAATATCTATCTATAAATTATTACTCTTGTCGCTGTAAAACCTTTGTAAATGGATATATGTATGTATGTAACTAACTAACTAACTAACCATCACGCCATTTCCCCGAAGGGGTAGGCAGAGAGGATAGAACGCCACACCACTCCGTCCTGGCACACTTCTTTTGCTTCCTCCACATTCATACATCTTCTCATGCACGCACGTCGATTATTCCGACTTCTTACATGCCCACTTTCAAGCACTTGTTTTACTTGTCTCTCTCGGCCTTCATCGACTTCTACATCCAGGAACAGTCGCATCATATATATTTTTTAGCCATTCTTTCATCATCTATTCGCTTTACATGACCGAACCATCGTAGAAGACCTTTCTTAATTTTGTCGATAATGCTTATCTCAGCTTGCACTCTGCTCTAATTTCGACATTTGTACACCTATCATACATAGTTTTACCACAAATTCGCATTCAATCTACTTTCGTCCTTCTTTTTCCAACACCACGCTTCACTACCATACATAAGGGTTGGTACCAGAACTCCATTATTAACTGCCAATTTAGCCTCTTTTGATAAGCACTTATTAGATACGACCGACTATGTATGTAATTTATTTAATTTATCATTTTCGTCGTTATCATCATTTCCCTTGTCGTATCTAATGGTGCACAGGACACTGCATTGGTACATCGCGTGCAGTGTATCATGAATCATGACCATTTATTACATGGCAAGGTGATAAGACTTACGCTTCAGTGACATTGTTATCTCTAGCACTTTACTGTATGAATATTTTGTTATAAAAATTGAAAATTTGTGTTCGTAATTTTAACAGAATAAAACGTAATATTTATAATGGGTATATATTTCATTTTATATCCCTACAAAGATGAAGAAGATTTCTTTCCAAATTCAGGAATATGGATATTCGAGCGTTTACAGGGCTTATGACCTGTCATTGGCTGGGTTAAGTGGACACTTTACGTACTACAACATTCCCCATTCCGCTTATTAGCTAATATCCACACCAGGTAACATTTTTTATTTTGTATATATGTTACGAATCGAAAACCATTCACCAGCGCGTACCTAGCCCCATCTGTGCATTGATATTGAAGTTAAGTACTTATTATCAAATTACTTCATTTATGTAATTAAGACTCTGACCGAGTTAAACTAATTACTTGTAATCGCCTGCAGATGACTCTGCGATTTATTTGACTTATATTTAGACCAGGAGTTTTTTATACAACATTTTGGGTGTGTTCAAATACTTGTACACAAATGTGGATTTATCCCAAGACGGAGAGTAGGTATATATATCTACCCAAAATGTTGTCAAGTATTTGAACACACCCAAAATGATGTTTATAATGGGTGTTTATTTAGTCGTTTATATTATACGATACTAAGTACATGTGTATATACAAATAAATATCTACTGTATAACGCACCATGAGTACTAACTGCACTAACTAAAAAACGTCAACTGTTGGGAAATCGCAAAAATGTGATTATGATTTCGGTATTGTTTCATTGAAACGGGAGTCTTTAAAATTATATGTTTACGCAGAGAAAAGAGATAGAACATAAGTTCTTATACAACGTGGTATTATCAGTTCATTTACGACAAATTAATACTTAGTGCAGTACAGTGTTCATGGTGCGCTATGTTGTGTACAAATACATTTATTATACCAAGGAATAATCAATTTGCAATATTATTCGTGTAAAAATGAACGGCCATGGAAATCGAAACAAAACATAATCCTTGAACTGGTGAAAATATTTCGGAGAATCAATCCACTGTGTTAACCGTACATAATTCCACATGTTTATACAATCCCAACTTGTGGAATTCCATTGAAAGCCTTGTGTTGAGTTCCTTCAAACGTTTTAAACCAATCCACGCCTCAGACAGTTTTCATACAACTCACATTGCGCAGTTCAGTTTTTCCGAATAAAACGACTCAGGAATGCCTGATTCATATTCACTCACAAAGAAAACAAAGAGAACTGTATTAGATATGAATGAGGGAATCCACTGTTTTCTAAAGTAATTTTTTTCTATAAACTTACTATTTAACTAAACAAAAAAAATATATTTAATTTTTTTTTTTAAGTTATTGATGAAGATACGATTTTTTAAAGTTGCACATTTCAAATACCGCGCTAAAATACCACTATGTACTAACTGCGTCATTTTTGCAGGAGTGACGTCATAAAACGGGTTGTTTAAG
Organism: Micrasema minimum; assembly: GCA_022494985.1. Taxonomy (NCBI): domain Eukaryota; kingdom Metazoa; phylum Arthropoda; class Insecta; order Trichoptera; family Brachycentridae; genus Micrasema; species Micrasema minimum. The sequence goes on from JAGVSP010001926.1 coordinate 29,371, forward strand.
GCCATGGTATTTCTCCAGCCAGTATCAAAACTGACAAAAATCTATGCAAACTGACGCGGGAAGCACAGATAAAATATACCGTCGACTCAACTGTCATATACTGTTAACAGCTGTTCTAGGGAGACTGAATGGCGGCCATCTTTTTTTGCAATAGAAGCTTGTATGTAGATTGTATTCCATATTAAAATGCCATGGTTACGGGGGTTTATAAACGGAAACCGGAAACACTACACTTAGATACAAGGAGTGACGTCATTGTTTAAGATTTTTAAATGAATGCTATTTTCAACATTTTTTTTATAAATTTTTGCGTGCGTTTTTGGGATATTTCATCCCACTTCAAAATTTTTAAATATTCGCGTCTACACGAAAGCAGTTTTAAAATTCAATTCCGGGTAGCAGTGGATTTCCTCATTGTACCTAGTTTACTAGTTTCATCCTCTCTAGGAATATGGAAGGATGTTAAATAATAACATTGGGAATATAATTACTGAATTGAGGTGATGATGATTTACAAGTCTAATATTCTTTGTCTCTCTTATAATACCTCTCTTATTATAATATTATTATAAATTCGTAATAATTTTTGTTTTTCTCTTTTGAAAAAAAAATCACTTACAACTATTTTTTAAGAGGATCCATCTTCTTTCACACAATCTTAATCCTAGATTTTCTCTCTGGAATTTTACGCTAGAACAATATATGAAATATATAAGTAAATTTAAAGTTCTTTCATATACAGGTATATAACGTCGCCCTCGTGGAAAAACTAACCAGATGCAGTTTTTGTCAAAATGAAGTTATTTGCATAGGGAAACTTGTAATTTCAAGCTCTAGATATCGTATGAAATATATTTATATATGAGAAAATCGTAAAAATTCTGTTTTTAAAAAATTTGAAAGTTTGAATTTTGGAATTGAATCTTTTTTTATAAATTGTGGAACATGTAATTTTTTAAGTGTGAATCCACAAACCTAAATAGAAGCAAAAGTAGTTTAATCATTAAAGCGATTAGAAAATTAATTTCAAAAACTTTAAAATGCACGTATCCCGTAATAAATGTAAGTTTTGTCACTTGGTGAGTTTTTCCACGAGGACGACGATATTATATACATCCCTGTGTCGATTAATGAAATATTGATTCACCTTATCGTGCATAATATCCCTAATATAACATTTTCACAAGGCAATATTTTCTATTTGTCTCACACTGTCTCAAAATATAAGAACATACATAATAGACTTTTATCTTTAATACTTTTACCTTTCTTTCTATTGTGTTTCGCGGTATCTCTCTCATCGGAAAAACAGTTTTCTACCATCTACGTGAGTTGTGAGTGATTACCGAGAAAAATATAGTGGCATTTCTTCCATTACCGCTTTTCCTAGATTTGCCTGGAAAACAAATCCGAGAAAATGTTTGTTTTTTATGATTGCATTTATATTCCTACTAAGTTTACTATCTACGTGTATGTATGTTTGTGTTCTACATACAGTATAACTGCCATAAATTTAGTTTTTACTCTTTTGTTGTCATACTTACCTTATTCCTTTCTATTTTAGCTCATCTTTCTGTCGCCACGTTCCGGAATATTGGCACATATTTACTTTTTCAGACAAAGCAATATCTTGAAATAGAAATCTAGTTCCAACCTTTGGGCACCCGCTAAAAATATAAACTTTTTTTAAATATGACATTCCCGTTATACTAGAACGTAAATTAATTATTATTACGCTAATGATGATTACTGATTTTACTGATTAAATATTATTATGATTAGACTCTTGTTAATTTATTCGTTCTAGTTTTTTTAATCTGTATTTTTTTTTTAATTAAAAGGTACCTTTTCCATCATCAAAAAAACAACTGGAACGGATCTAATAGATAAATACAATATTTCAAGAACGGAAAAATCTCGTTGTCGTTAGTATTTCCGTTTTATTCTGCATAAAACTTAAAATTGTAGTCCTTAAACGACAACGTAAAAGGATATACCGCAACAGAAAATATCACATCAATCACTGTTCATTTTCATAAAAATGTGTTTTATGCTATTATATTCTTGTTATTTTTTCGCCTTGAAAAAGAGTCATCATTTAGATTGCCTAACTTGAAAAATCCTAAATAAGCAAACGATCTACCTAAATCTTTGATTACTTTGTAATTTTATTAGTAAACTTGGTAAACTATGTGTTTTTATTTGTTCACTGTCAACATGAATTATTATTCGACCCTATTTTTCTTTCTTGTTATTAATTTTTGTTATAACATCTGATACTAGGAATACAAACTATTCCATCAAAGTCAGCAGTAATTATCTGTACTTTTTATTTATGTGTAACTCGGAAAAAATATATTCGAAGAACATAGTATTACTACAATCTTAGACTAGATAAAGGTTATCTAATCATACTCGTATATCAGCACGCCTTTTCTTAATATACGCATGGTATGCGTATGTGTAGGTGCATACACTTACTGTACCCGTATAATAAAGTAGATAATGTCATACAAATACGTTAGTAATTACTTACGCGTTGCTCTATTAAATTTAGTAAGTCATGTTTCATCTCGTCGTATGTCGTCTATTTTTGGAACTTTTTACTACCCCTTGTCAAAAGCTGACTAACTTTAAACTACCCCTCTAAGTAAAATTATTTTGAAAAAAGATTTGACCCCACAACTACTTACCCCACAACTACCTACTTACTATTTGACTTTTTTATCTGTACAGAGATGAAGTGGATTTTTTTCAATTTCGGGAATATGGATATTCTAGCGTTTACAGGGCTTACGACCTGTCATTGGCTAGATTAAGTGGCCACTTGACCATTCCAATTTAGCGAATATACTTACTAATTTTAAAGCAAAATTGAAAGCAAATACTAATGACGTAAACTTGTCAACTTGACGTCAACTTTAGTATTTGTTTTGTCTCCCTTTCCCCCTTACCATGCCAATATTTTTTTCACACCCGTGTTGACGTAAATAAAATAGACGGCTTCCCTTTAAAACCGTGCTGAGGCATGCTTTAATTACAGAGGTTCCTTGAAAACTTTTTTAATTAGGTAATTTTTTGCAGGTTCGTTGATTGGATAAGCAGCCTTCACCATTACGGAAGTCCACCTATACGGGGTGTCCTGGAAAACGGAAGGACCCAATGCATTTACCATAGACTACTCAGGTTTGTTAAACAATATACTGTGATAAAAAGCTATATGGACGAGAACATTTTAAAGAGGGTTAGTACCGGTAACAGAGTTAATGGTGCTTCTAAGTCTCTAATTGGCAGTTCATAACTGAGTTCTGGTACCAACCCTTCTGTATGCAGGCGAGGCATGGAGTTGGAAAAAATTACGAAACTAAACTAAATGTTATTGAAATGCGATCTCTGAGGAGATTGAATGCGTGGTAAAACTATGATATGAACTAATTTGAACAGGGTTGTGGTCTAGTGGTAGATTCGGGACTCCGAATTAGAATCTCTAGATTGGAATCCCACTCCAGCACAACTTATTTCTTTTCTAGCACAGCCCCGAAATTGAAATATTTAGGTATATCATAGGAGCTCAAATAAATGTTTCTTTTTTATTTAAAAAAATGCAATTACAAAAACAAATAAAAAAATGTAGATACACGTAACAGTATAAAAAAGTCCCAAATAATTAGTAAAAATACTAAGGAATGGCATTATTAACTCCATATTTATAAGAAATACTTTTCTTGGAAAAATTACATTTTCAAGTACGTTGAGCAACTGTAATATTATTACTCATTCCAAGAGTCATTAATTTCTAATGGCCATCGGTAAAGAACCCTTTGTGGGGAAACTTACTTAGCTACTAGAAATAATAATAAAACTTGAAATGGGTTTGATATTAATAAGCATAATAATTACATTTTTAAAAAAAAATATAAAACTAATTAAAGTTAAATAAAAAATACTTGGTACACTTCCACTTTTATTTATTTTGACCAGTTAGCGCTTTCACCATGTAACGGGCATCTTCAGACTGTCTGAATGCTCTCTATCGATTTTAATTAAATTAAATACACGCTGTACCTT
>JAGVSP010001927.1:0-71192 GCA_022494985.1 Micrasema minimum
CTCAAGGGCGCTTCAACAAAATTAAATTAATATTAAAATGCATAAATGCATAATATAAGGTAGGTACACAGAGATAAATATTACAATCTTACATATATGTATAGTATAAACATTTCTCAAGATGCCCACAAATGGTTCAAATCATATCTCCATGAGCGAGAGATAAATAATTGAAACGGATAAATTAAGAAAAATATTGCTAATTAATTTCATTAATTAATTATTTAAATGATTTCGCGAATTACTGTGTTTTTATGTTATGTAAAACATAACAAAATGTGGGGTAAAGGTGTCAATGACAGGTCACTTCTTTTTTTCCATCAGTGTTTGATTCAATCAAATTATTATAATGCCACTTCAAATAAATTAAGTGGTTAAAATTTAAGAAAAACAGATTATACAAAGTTACAGTTATTAGGAAGGTCCGTCGCCTTGCAGGGCACCCCATTGCACAGCGCGGGCTTAAACTGTGCAACCTGAACCCATGAACTATCAATATTGTGTTAGGATTGGGTGAGATACACCTAGTGTGATCCAAAGGGAACATTTCCTTAGATCTAAGATAAAGAAAAAACCAAGAAAAAATTATAATGGAGAGGAAAAAACATGAAGTTAAATAATTATTTAACCTAAGCTTCTGGCTCAAAACTAAATTTCCTGTAACTAAAGCTAACTAGAGCAATTATTAATAAGTCACTTATCACAAATGATGTTATACCTAATATACCACAAAAACTGCGCTATAAAAATCATAACCACCTAATTATAATTACCTAATATATATTCGAAACGCCTTTGAGATGAGAAAATATGAAAATTGGCTAATTTTATTATTTAAGAGAATAACGTTTTGCGAATCAATTTCATGCAGGAATTATTTATAAATAATGGGTAAATAACTAAATTTAAAAAATATCTGTGTACCTACCTACCTATTGACCTACTTAAATCCACCTTGCTTAAAAAGTATTTTTATAAGTTAAATGAGATATTTTTAAAAATGGTTTATTTATTATTATATATAACAGGTATTTTTTATGTATTATTGAATACCTACATATCTACACTGGAAAAAATGAAGTATTTACCTTTCGTCCAAATACCCATAAAGGAACCTACCTATTATTTGTTTAATTCTTTCACTACAAACACCTAATGATTTCAATGAAATATTCCTTCCTACTACCTACCGATAAAAAAAAATAAAAACTAGATACCTACGAGTAGATAAACCGATGTTTTTTAAAACTTTGAAAGAAATAGTATAATTTTTATAAAGTAAGAATAATTACGTAATTTTTTTAATTGCCTACTTCATCATAATATTTACCTACTATATTCCTTGACTGTATTGAATTGGTTTTTTTTAATGGCCATTTTTTTATTTCCATAATTATGTCTGTAGGTATCTTTAGAAACCTATACGTATTCCTAATATAATACAAACTTATCAAATCAAAGAGGATTAACTAATTAGTAAAACTCGTACCTTCACAATACCTAAATATATTTTTATTAAATAAATATTGGCAAAATTTTAACAAATTCATCCAAAGCACAACAGCTGACACAAAGTAAGTCTTACTATAAAACTCTATCAAAATTAGTTTCCCATAATGAGTTAGTACTTATATCACAGTGACTTGATATAAGCGATCTTTCCGAATTCCACCAAAATACTCGCGAAATAAACCAGAAAACCAGACGTCTTCTCTGTCCGAAGTTCGCATCCAAAACAATCATTCTTCTTCTGACTCGACTCCCGCCCCCAAAGGCTGTATCTTCTCCTGATTGGTCCGAACTGCCGGCGGGGGCTGAAGGGGTGTCGACGTCATCAATCCTGCCTCCCCCTCCCCGCCCCGGGGCCGCTCCAGGCACGTGAGGGGTTGGAAGGAAAATATTCTTATAAGGAGTTAAAGTTTTGGATTTATGTTAAGTGGGGAATGTTAGATGAATTCTTATCACCTGATATCTGCCGCTCAGAGGTGTTGGGGAAGTAATGAGTAATGAGCAGGGGCTGATTTTTTTTAACGATTTAAGAATGTTTGATTTATTGAAGAAGCTTAAATAAAAGTCTCATTTTCATAAGTGTTTTCTGAATTATGGATTTAAAATGTTCCTAATATTGTAGATACCTTCATCATCATAAGATATTGTAACCTTTTAGGATAAAAAAATGTTTTCTTGGAAACTAATATAAAGCTGTTAGTTAACTTTATTCTAGTTTACATAAGTACATTTATTATTATTATAAGTATTTATTATAATTATTCATATAACCATTTAACATACTACGATATTAAAACAATTAAAAAGTAATAAATCTAGTCTAACACGATTGATATTAATTTGTATAAAAACCAAATATTTATTGGATATTCATATATTTAGTTACCTAATACTTAATTATTGTTTTTTTTTCATATAATATATTTATATTGATACTTATTTAAGGAGACGTGTAGGTACCAGAGATTTGTGTTGTTTTTATTATTATGTTTCTAATACAATCTGGATCTTTTCCGAGATTTTTAGTAGATCGAAAAATGATAACAGGCTCGTTAACACAAATGAAAAAGATCTAATACCTCTATAATAGAATCGGTTCCCAGGCAACAAATAGTGGTTTTAATTACTTCATTGTGCTACCAATTTATCCAATTTAATGCATTCCTCATATGGAAGAAACCAACTAACAAGGAAAACGAGCGGCGCATTCCTTGTTAAAAAATCAATGGACAACTTTATAGCGATCAAAGTTAATTTTTGATGCCCTCAGTAGCAGCGCACAATATAAATTGGTCCATTTAATGTGGCCATTAAGCCGAATCAAACATATTCACTTCCATTAACTCTCGTTAACTGCTTGATTGTTGAGGGTTGAGAAACTCAATTCGATTTTTGTTTCAGAGGTCCTACATCTTGAAACTTCAAAAGCGGACAAAGTGAGAATGGATGCTTGTACTCATATTAATTAATAATAAATAATTACCTATATTCGGCTTACTTATCTACATCCTACATAACAACATTTCGTGGGTATACTGGCAAAAAACGCTAACTCGAAAATATGCTGTTTGGATTTAATGATGCAGTATTGTTAAGTTTTTAAAGCTCTACAATCGGCAGAAAAACAAATTTTGGATAACTTATAAAGCGCTTCTGAAGTACTTAACCTAAAATCATATTTCTTTCTTTCTCTAAAATAAAAAGGAAATACTGCTATTAACAATAAAAGTTTTCTAAGTATGAAAATTAATTACATGTTTGAAAAAATGAGAAATAATTAAAGTTTCAACTCATAATGCAATAGAATAAAAAAAAAAAAAAAAAAATTGAAAAAAAAAACTTAAATGCTTGATTTCTCAAAACAGGTATATTAGAGTTAACGTTTTTTGCCAGTATACCCACGATTTAAAAGTATTTTGAAAATTGAGGCGTAAGAACTTGACAATAATTTTTCAAAAATATATTTTCTTGCTCTGGGGGATTGAGGTACAACTGCCTAAATGACTGAAAAAAAAATTGTAATGTCTTTCTCATTTTGTATAACTTTTCTTATATCTAATTCTATCCGCAAATAATAAAATGTGAAAAATTGTAACGAAGACTGCCGTTCCTGTTGGATTTTTTTTATACTAAGCACACAATCTAATTAGATTTTTTAAAATCACAAACTACTGGAATCAATATATTAGACAATTCATTTAAATTTTAGCTCGCTGTGTATCGGTAAATTTATGGAGAAAAAAAGGAAATATATTGCAAAAGGAATGGTTGGTATTGCGCAGCGGAGTTGAACACGCGAGAGTTATAACCTTGTCACATCTTTAAGGCAATAAAATAAACATCATGCCCCCCTTAATTGGTACTCCGATATCGGTTTTAATTGGCCGACCCGGCCTTAGGTATTCAGGCTCCCACACACTAAAACAATACATTATTCTACAGGAAAATTACATTTGTGTTGGTTTTTTGTAGGATGTAACATAGATGCTGAACCGAAATGAAAAAAGTGGAAAGAAGGAAAAAAATCGCAAAAAAAAATTCAAAATTCAAACAGTATCTAATATGGATTCAATATGACCTACCTTAAATTTTTTATGTGCTTATGAAACTACTACTTTATTTAAAAACAAAGTTACGCTTTTTAACCAGCATTTTGCTGCCTAAATGCAGAGATGGAGGTTAGTATTAGGAAAATTCAACCAAAATAATCTTATTTTGGTAAAATCTACAATCTCAAGGAAAAACTTTTAAATTTTATAGTTTGTAGGCCACCTACTTTTTCATATTTTTTTGGTAGATTTTCTTACTAATTATTACGAAACCATAAAAATAGTAGGAATTTTTTTATACAGTTAGGTAACTATGTACCTACCTACCACGATGCAACGAATTTGATTATTAGGTATCCTATCTGCGTAGAGAAAAGCGGGTAAATACGCCGCACTACCACAAATAGAATAACAGTTCCTTAGTTTATGCATTAACGGAACTACAATTTATTGCACCCATTTTTTAAGTACAGACTACACTTATGGGAAACGGACCACAAGACGAACGTAGCATTACAGTTAATGAATTGCAGCCTAAAACCTATGATAAGCCTGAAAATATTTTCACTGAAAGTTTCTTGAAGCCATATAGCCAAAAAATAGCAGCTGTAGATGGATTCTTGCTTAGTTAATATTGTTAATAAACAATTTTTTTTAAACTTATTTAATTTGTTTAATTTTAAAACGAACATTTGATTTCCTATGATATTTAAAAAATTTTTATATTTCTTTTTCCACGTACGAAAAATTCTGATTGTATAATATTTTCTTGCAATATTTCATATTTCCCCATTTGACTCTATTTATTTTTCTGTTTTCATTATAATAAAATGATGAGATTAATAAAGAGTTCGCTTGAGTTGTTTATTTCATAGATATTGTGACGAAACGTGCGGTTTTTAATTGAAAATTTATTTTAAAATGAGTATAAAATGGCTGTAAATTAATAGATTTCCATCATTATCACCAAGCAGGTTTAAAATAAAACTACATTATAAATTCATTGTGACCTTTAGGGGGGATATATTCCACTGAAACTATTTAGTATGGGCGGCATTTTCTCTTTTTTGTTTCTAAATACTTACATACTACTTATTTACTAATTTCAACTTTATTCAAATGTAGGCTATCGACTTACTACATAAACATTTGCAAAAACATAATAGGTAAGATACATTTAAGTGTTATACAAACTTGCCACTACTAAAGTCCTGTCGTGGTGGGTGGTCTTTTCAAATTAAATAATACCTACATAATAATAACGGCACATACCTAATACGTTAATAAAATAACATACATTTATCCAATTACCTACCAAACAATTTTATATTTAATTATTATTCAAGATTTCTAATGAATATAGGTACTTAAAAAATTTTATACTGTAAAATTAATAACTTTTTAGTAAAAAAAAATAAATCCAAATCTCACTAAGTACCTAACTAGACTATCTAGGAAGGTATTTAGCCGGACTTATAACATGTAACTTCTTCAAGAACTTATTAATATAGGGGTAATTAAGTTTTTTTCGAGGAATTCAATATTAATCTATGTGGTAGGTATTTTAGCAATAATAAAAAAATATATCTACGTAAGCTAGGTACCTACCTAGATTTTTAATAATACCTAGTGAAGTTCTATTTTTATCCCTATCCACGGATCTTTATTTTGATGATTCTTTAAAATTCTTTCTTATCAGATTAAAAATCATTTCTTTAATGATATACCTTGGACTGGCGCTGAAGCGTAGGGATCTAAGACTGATCATCTTGTCATCGTGTAATCATAAAAAATAATCAAAAGATTCTCTGCACTTGGTGCTCCAATGCTGCACTATTAGGTGCGGATAAGGGAGACTAGTAGGTAGTAATTTGTTCTCTTCCTTAAGTTAAAGAGGTACCTACCTTATCCCAAAAAATACACAAAATGTCTAAACTTGTATTTCTATACACCAAAATGCCATAACATTATCAGGAAGCCTACAGAAACCCGTTAGAAATTGTATTATTCGTCCGAAGCTGTTAGGTCCATATTTTTAACCCTTTTGTGCAGTAAACTTTCTAAAATCCTTGTGAATGTTATGTTTATTATTTTACAATTCTAGTCTTCCTTTATAGAGCTGAGGCAATAAAAAAGAAAGTCTTAGAATGTGTTTTGTGCAATAAACCGTAACAGTAATAAAACCTGTAAAATATTTTGTTTGAAAGGGTTTAGAATTTCAGTTTATTTAGTTTTTAGTGAGCATTGGAACTGAAACATCCAAATTAATTTAAATCCTAAATTATTCTAATTCAAAATTCCAGTCGTGTATTTATTGCTGTAAAAAGTGCTGAATCGTGTACAAATTTTTGTGAATAATGGCCGAATATTTAATAAAAACTGTGTTAAAACCACCAAAATAGGGATTACCTATAAAATATGTGAACATCTAGTGAAACATTATCTATTAAGTATTATGGGTAGGTAGATACTTATTTTAAGAGGATTAAAAAGGTATATTAACATTTTTTCAATGTTTGTAGAACTCACTTTGTAGTATTTCATAATTATTATCAAATAATATGAAGGCTTTTTAATATAATAAATTCTAGTTTTATAATTCTTTTAAATTAGGCATTTTTTAACTACGCTTGTTTACTGACATCTGTTAAATAAAACTTAAACTAAAATAATTTTAAGCAAACCAACACAAAACGTTCGAATGAATAGGTTTGTAAAATTGAAAAACCAGTTCAGTGATAGTTCCCCCATCTGTGTGCAGTCACGTAAACTACTTTCAAAGTTGTAAACATTTGAAGCGTTTGTGGTTTGAGTCCGTGTCAGTAGTTTAACGACTCCACCGCCAGTGCTATTGAAAAGAGCGAAATGGCTGTAAAAATAACAAACACAAATCGTTAAATCTATGTGCCGTGAAGAATATATTACAATAATTTTTATTTGCTGTTACAGGTGACATAAAAACGTTTTATTACTCCATAAAGCTTGCGAGTAAAGAGGGGGAAAGAGATGCAAACTGTTTGTTGTCCCGTTCCAAATAACTTGCTAAATTGTAATATTTTGCCAACGGAAGTCCGTTTTTTTATTAGGTACCTATTTTGGAAAATTAGTTTGCTTATTATTTTATTGCAAGGTTAGAGGTATTAATATTTTTCGTTCAAAAGTAGTTATTTTTTTAACTAATTATTAGTTTCTAAGCGTAAAATTGATCATCTTGCTCTTATGTACCTAACAAAATGATCAAGATTCATTGCACTTACCTAATATAGGTTGGTAGGTACCAATGCAGTGCCATATGCATCATTGAATACAGATAAAGAAAATAAACAATTGTAATATTTATGGTAAAAATATATACCTATGTAGTTACTTTTCACATAAAACATTACTAAAATATTACATTTTAAGATGATCCTATTAATTTACCCTATTAAATAAACAACTATGCTAAATTCAATATTTAAAGCGCCCTTGAGGTATATTTATACGAAAACGGCGCTTTATAAATTATTCGTAATAATAATAATAATAATATGCTTAAAAGTTAAGACTATGGGACAGGGTGTTACATTAACGTGTATATAGGTAGGTATAGCCACTTTTAATAATATACATACCTCATATAGGTACATTTAAAAAAAAATACACATTAGATTAGGCAGGTGAGTAAGAAGTTTAAAAAAAAAATTATGTAGTTACTCACATATTTTTTAGGACCACCTTAACAATAACAACCGATTTCCAAAATGTATTTGACTGGTTATCTAATTTTTTAACCACTTACGAATAGGACTGAGATATTTTCAGCATCATCTGGCATCCAAAAAGTCTCGTTTGGGATTCAAACTCCAAATTCCTCCTGTGGTCAAAACTCAAAACTACATAAAAACACGGACATTAGGTAGGTACACGACATATTTCATGTTACAAGACTGCCACGTCGTTAGAAAGAGTTATGGAGCCATAAATCCTTCCACACACTGCCATGTATTTTGTCCTAAGTAGGTACCTAATAAGTGAATGTTCAAGTTCCTATACTGAATGCTTTTCAAATGATTTTCGTAGGTATTATTATAATTATTGTGGATAATTTATATAGCGCTATTTTCGTTTAATATACCTCAAGGGTGCTTCAAATATTGAATTGAAAGTGATTGAAAACTCAATTTCTGAGTAGAAAATACCATTATCAAAATTAATCAAAATATTTAGAGAACATATAGATCTTAAGTTTCTTTCCAAAAATCACTTCACTCTCACAGTTGCGCACCTCTGGTGGGAGAGCATTCCAAGCCACAGGGCCCGCAACCGCAAAAGCGCGCTCTCCAAATTTTGTGCGCTGATTACGGATCGGTATATCCGTGATTGATTTTTGTACGTTTATTAAGTATTTAAGGTCTCAATATACTTTATAACTTACTTTCGGCACGTATTCACCAATTAGACAATGACAAAAATCAGTTTTTGTCATGTTTTGCCAAAAAATACAATACACAATTTGAATTTGAAAGTTTTGTCATAAATTTATCTACGTTTATCAATAAATCTGTGCGTTAAAGCTTATAAAAGCTTTTCAAACATAAAGTATTGAGTGAATTCGCACGCTTTTGGTGTAGGTAATTCCGTACCAATGCAGTGCCCTAAGCACCATTGGATAAAGGATAGTAGTAGTGTAGTAGGTACCTAATAGTGCCTAGAGACATTAGTCGTATGAATAAGTAGCTACAGAAGTTAATTAAGTGATCATTAAGTTATATTAAAAAAAAATAGATACTAGAATGAAATCGATAGTGGCAAATAAGGACTTATCGAAGGAACCAAAATTGGCAGTACACAACGGAGTTCTGGTACCAACCCTTATGTATGGTAGTGAAGTGTGGTGTTGGAAAAATAAGGATGAAAGTAGACTGAATGCTGTTGAAATGCGATCTCTCAGGCGAATGTGTGGTAAAACTATGTATGATAGGTGTACAGATGTTGAAAATAAGAGCAGAGTGCAAGGCTGAGATAAGCATTATCGACCAAATTACGAAAGTGCTTTTACGATGGTTTGGTCATGTGGAGCGAATGAGTGATGAAAGAACGGCTAAAAGAAGTTTAATTGCAAGTGTGCCCAGATGTAGAAGCCGAGGAAGGCCGAGAAAGACATGGCATGACCAAGTACGACAAGTACTTGAAAGTGGACATGTGAAAAGTCGGAATGATAGGCGTATGCGCATGAGAAGATGTATGAATGTAGGGGAAGCAAAGGAAGTATGAAGTAGGAAGTCTGTCCTGACGACAGAGTGGTATGGCGTTCTATCCTCTCTGCCTACCTCAACGGGGAAATGGCGTGATGGTTTGTTAGTTAGTTAGCTAGTTTTTAGAATGAGTTTTATTTACTTAAGCCGTTAAATTCAATGCTTTAAAGCGCCATCGAGGTATATTTATACGAAAACGACGCTGTATAAATTATCCATAATAATAATACTTACCGATTTAGTTTCGAATGGCACTTGATATATAAATTGAATTGGTAGTTGAAATAAATAACACATTACTGGCCCAAATACGTCTTCAATTGGTTTTAATTTAATTGGCTTAGCTAGATATAATTTATTATTTTTTCTGTAGCTTGATTGATAGATGCTACATACATATATATGTAATAAAAATATGATTGTTATAAATATATTTTTTATCTAGATCAACATAGGTAGGTAGGTAGGTACCTAGATAAATTATTATTTAGAAATTTATATGGCGCCAACATTGCAAGGACTCGCTTTATGACGCCAGACGCCACCTACTCGTATTGAAGTTTTTTCTTTTACTTAGGTACCTATCCCAAAAATAATTAGATTTTTTTAAAATAAAAATAAATACCTCGGTATAGGAAGTGAAATTCTTATGCTCATTCATACATAACCATTGATCTACTTATACGAAAACGGCGCCATATAAAATATCCCTACATATAAATAATAATAATAATAATAAATTGATCTGACTTTCAAAACACACATATTTATGTATTTTCAATCAGTTGAAAGCATGTGGATTCTACAAACTGGCTTCAAGCTAAACGATCAGCCGCCATCAGCTGAAATAGGTATCGGCAGTTTTGATTTTAGTCTAAATTAAAGGTAGACAGGTATCTAATAACGCAAATAGCAGAACAATTTGGAAATGAAAATAAAATTACACTTGCTGCTTAGAAAATTTCGCAGAAGTGATTCCATGGTAATTTGATATATACATTACTTGGTGGAATTCCATGATTAAATTATTTGAATATAATGCAGCCTAAAGATGCCCGTTACAGGGAAAAAGCGCTAACTGGTCAAATAAATAAATGTGGAACTGTACCAAGTATTTTTATTTAACTTTTATTGGTTATATTCAAATAATTTAACAATGGTAATTGTTTGTCAATCACTGGATTAATAAGCGAATTATTAGTGTAAAAAGATGACGTTCATGCCACATTAACACCAAAGTTTAAAACTTAATATCGCGCTTATTGGCAATTTATTGATAAAATAATAACATCGATGGTTTCGTGTTTCATTCAATTAACTACTTAATTCATTCAAATAATCATGAGACGAGCCTATTTATTAGAAAGAAAAGAACGTAAGTACCTATATGTAGATAGGTAGGTATCGTCATCATCATACCTATATCCGCTCCCTATGTGGAGCATATGGAATCCACAAACTGGCTCCAGGCCAAGCGTAGGTAGGTACCTATACAATAGCTAATTAACCATTAGGACATTTCCTCTAAGATGTAGGCAAAGAGGATATGAAGCCACATCCATCCTGGCACGCTTCTTTTATTTCTTCCACATTTGTAGTAAATTCTTCTCATACACGCAAGTCTATTACATATTTCGACTTTTCACATGTCTAAAACAATAAACAAGCAATAAAGGTAGGTAGACCTAGAAAAAGCAAAATTGTTGTTCAAATTAATATAGGTACCTACACAAATATTTCATAATTTAAAATTTATTTTATTGTATTTTCTGTGAAATATCCTATGATATATGTACCTATATATCTACCTTTGTATATTTTTGTAGAAGATTGGTATAAGTACGTTTTATATTTGGCAGAACAGTATATTCTACACAAAATTTTATCTTCTGTAAGAAACTTGTAGATAGTTAGGTATCTATAAGTATTATATCGCCTACAAAACGAAAGTCATAATAATATAATTGCAGTAAAAAAATCGTTACCTAACAGTAAAAACTAATTTTATTAGAATAAGTATAAAGATAATTTGTATTTACGATTGAAGCTACAATACAGAGGTAAACATTCTTGCAAACAAATCCATGAAATAGCTACTAGTTTCGAATCATGACCTTTATCATATTCCTTATTTATTTACTTACCTACGCTGACTTGAATAGGTAGTAAATTCACATTTATTCCCGTGTAAATGTCAGTCTCGTTGATTTATTGGCAGTGTCCTATGAATAATATTTTCGCCGAGTTCAGCGCAGGTATGTTTAGATACAGAGGTCCGCCTTAAAAGTACCAGGAACGGGAACATCACTCATTCCAAAGAAAGTTTTATGTTTTCTATTCAGGGTACCGTTTGTTACGCAGACCTCCCAGGAGTTTTCATTTTCAACTGTAGTTCGCAATGGTGGAAATTAAATTATAAGCTACATTGTTCAATTATCTACATACCAATATTATTCTTGCCATATTATAAAATCCATATGCCATATGCCATATCAAAAGAGGCCTAATTGGCAGTGCATAATGGAGTTCTGGTACCAATCCTTATGTATGGAAGCGAATCATGGAGTTGGAAAAATAAGGATGAAAGTAAATTGAATGCAGTTGAAATGCGATCTCTCAGGCAAATGTATGGTAAAACTATGTATGATAGGTGCACTAATGTTGAAATGTTGAAATGAGAGCAGAATGCAAGGCTGAGATAAGCATTATCGACAAAATTAAGAAAGGTCTTTTACGTTGGTTCGGTCATGTAGAGCGAATGGATGATGTAAGAACGGCTAAAAAAAAAAATGATGCGACTGTGCCTGGATGTAGAAGTCGAGGAAGGCCGAGAAAGACGTGGCATGATCAAGTAAATCAAGTGCTTGAAAGTGGGCATGTAAGAAGTCGGAATAATAGGCGTATGCGCATGAGAAGATGTATGAATGTGGAGTAAGCAAGAGAAGTATGCCAGGACAGAGTGGTGTGACGTTCTATCCTCTCTGCCTACCCCTTCGGATAAATGGCGTGATGGTTAGTTAGTTAGTTAGTTATATTAGAATTAGGTAGATACACGCAAAAAAATATTTTAAAAAATCTCTGGGCTGGCTAGCCAAAAATAATGAAACTACAAAATATTTTAAAAAGTTGTAGGTATATAAGGTAGGCAATAGGATTTTAATCTTTGATTTTTATCAATGATTTTTAGTATCACACAATTAAAAAGACGGTTAAAAATAAAATAAAAAAAGCCAATTTATAAAGCGCTGTTTTTTTAGTCAATATTATTTCAAGGGCGGTAATCAAGGTTATAGACTAAGTAGCCTACGTTAAAAAAAACGACGAGCAATCGTGAAATTTAAGCTTTAATAACTGAAGCTTAAAATATTATAATTGCTTTTTTTAAAACTAATGTTTACAATCGCAAAAATGGGAAACAGTCGTCTTTGCATTCTAACCTTACGTATTCTTTTATAGTTTTTTTTTTGTTAAATTCGAAAGTTCTTTCTCAACGTCTAACGACCAATGAAAATGCAGTTATGGCTGCCAAACTACATTTCTCTTCTTAGAATTTAATACAATAGACTGCAGTTGCATGGAGCCACAAAGGACCAGATGAGTCCTCAAAACGCGGGGATGGGAATTCAATAGCCATCCCTTTCCTGTACATTTGCATTGCGAACTATTAAAAAGAGATAACAGAATTTCTGTGCCGTGGAGAATTTAATGGCGGTGTTCTATTGTTGCAAGAGGGCGTAACTCAACATAGCAATTTATTGATTTATTAGGTACATTTAATATTATATTAAACGATTGTGATATATTCTCCACGGATAATGATCTTTGAGGATTTTCGTTTTGAAATGGTTTGTTTGGTGATACCGACTTATATTCCCTGTAAAATGTAAATGTATTATTTAAAATCGTAAGGTTTACTGAGTACAAAAGAACTGTTTTGTAGCAGACAAACCATAAATAGGTACCATAAGGTATTAAAACTTTTTTCATGAGTATTTTTAAGGGGGAAAAGCAGCACCAAGAATTTCATATATCCTATCATTTTTTATATTTTTTAATGTCTTATTTAAAACTAACTAACTGCCTAACTAACCATCACGCCATTTCACCGAAGAGATGAGCAGAGAGGATAGAACGCCACACCACTCTGTCCTGGCATGCTTCTCTTGCTTCCTCCACATTCATAGGTACCTACATCTTCTCACGCACGAACTTCGATTATTCCGACTTCTCACATGCCTAATTTCAAGCACTTGTTTTACCTGATCATGCTACGTCTTTCTCGGCCCATTTCGACTTCTACGTCCAGGCACACTTGCATCATATATTATTTTAGGCGTTCTTACATCATCCATTTGCTCTACATGACCGAAACATCGTAAGAGACCTTTCTTAATTTTGTCGATAATGCTTATTTTAGCGTTTTTTTATAACTAACTAACTAACTAACCACCACGCCATTTCCCCGAAGGGGTAGGCAGAGAGGATAGAACGCCACACCACTCTGTTCTGGCATACTTCTCTTGCTTCCTCCACATTCATACATCTTCTCATGCACGCACGTCGATTATTCCGACTTCTTACATGCCCACTTTCAAGCACTTGTTTTACTTGATTATATGCCATGTCTTTCTCGGCCTTTCTCGACTTCTACATCCAGGCACAGTCGCATCATATATTTTTTTAGCCGTTCTTTCATCATCCATTCGCTCTACATGACCGAACCAACGTAAAAGACCTTTCTTAATTTTGTCGATAATGCTTATCTCAGCCTTGCATTCTGCTCTAATTTCAACATTAGTGCCCCTATCATACATAGTTTTACCACACATTCGCCTGAGAGATCGCATTTCAACTGCATTCAATTTACTTTCATCCTTATTTTTCCAACTCCATGCTTCGCTTCCATACATAAGGGTTGGTACCAGAACTCCATTATGCACTGCCAATTTAGCCTCTTTTGATAAGCACTTATTAGATAGGTACTACCGACTTTAAGGCACCATTAATTCTGTTACCGGCACTAACCCTCCTTTCAATGTCCTTGTCCATATTTCAACTTGTGAACATCACTTGTGAACATGCTTCCCAGATATATATCTTACGTAATAAAATCTGTTTACTGTAGGAGGGTAGAAAAAAATCACTACCGTCCATGCGCTTGGTAGCTGCAAGACGTGTTGTGATCTAGCCTCTTTATTGTACAGCGCTCTTGAGACGATTTCTCGAAAAAATAGCGCTTTATAAATCATCCAGAAATAAATAAATAATGAAAATTATGAGATAGGTAGAACAATTATCCTTTAGAATTGTTCAAGTAATTTAAAGAATATCAGTTTGATAGTATTTTTACTGAAAAAAGATTTTTGTTTCTGTTTATTCCTTTATTAATTATTACAAAACTTAATTTTCCCAAAAATATTTTAAAATCATACATCTATTTCCAAAAGCGTTATCAATACTGCAAATAAACACAAACATTAACTTAAGGTACTGTTAGGAATTACAATATCTCTGTGGATAGAATTAATGACCCTCTATTCGCTGGGAGTTGTTCCAAACTACTCAGCTTGGCGTTATCTGTGCCAGCCCTTACCTGTAATACGCTGTAGTGATAGCGTGTTTGTTAGGCTCTCGGCTATTCGCAAACATTGAAACAGGGTTGCCACAAAAAATATTCAAAGTATTTAAATTACACCGACTCATGTCTAGCCCCGGCCCATTGTGCTGAGTGCTGAGTGACACTATTTTGAGTTTGGCCAGAGCATTTATGCTATTTATTGTTATGGTGAATATTTCTTTTTTTAAACAAAAAAAGGTGTAAGTTCCTTGCTCATTGTAGAGCAAATTCAAAAATAAAACAAAACTGAAAAAAAAAATATCCCTTAATAAACATTGAAAACCTTTTTTTGAATGCTAGAATAAAAGTGATTTACTAAACTATTTTTGCCCTAATCTGCGAACAAGAATTTCAGAAAAGTGACATTCCATACTTGGAAAATACTACCGTGTCTGATGGGTCTAGTTACCCACTAAGTCACTCATTTCGTCATCAATAGGCATTTACGTCATCACTAGACATCTACGTCATATGTTTCGTGTATTGGCCTAAGTGCTGGAGTCTTCAGACGGTAGAATTTGAGAATAAGTGGCGTTATGAAATTAACCCCTGGAAAGCGTAGAAAATTTATATTTAAATGCCCCTTCTAGTGAATTATTGTTCGAAATACACTGTCTGTTATGTAAAATAACCATACAATAAAATAACCATCATAATTTTATATCCTTTTCCAATGCGGAGCACATGGATTTCACATTCCATTAACTTCTTCCCAATCTATGTAGGTCCACGTCTCGTAGCTCCGACGAATTATATACGTTACATATAATAATGTTATTGATTTAAAAAATGTGATTAGAAATTCAGCATTAGAGAGAGCCTTAAGCGTTGAGAATATTTTATGTATGTAGGTATTCCTTCCCGGCTGGCCCTGGGAGGGGCTGCTATCTTTCTAATTACAGTAAATCACCCCAACCTGCCAGAGATATGGGAATAGAGGAGCACTCTCCCGCCTCTACCCACCACCACCCGCTTCAACCCACTACCCACCCGCTCGCACCCACCACCCACCATCCACCACCCACCACCCACAAGTGCGAATGTAACGGGGAGTTGCCTGCCAACGTTTTGACAGGTGAATTGAGATGACTGAAATTTTATACACCGTGTAACAAAACTCGATGTACAAGCGGAAAACCAGTGAATCTACATCGCCATAGTCGATTTAAAAAAAAAAAAATTGACCCATGTTTTTCGAGAAAATTGATTAGTTTAGTAGTTTAGTTATTTTTTTAAGATTTTTTTTTGCAAAATTTTATCAAATACATATTATGTAAAATTATGTATAAATAAAATTAATAATAAAAATTATTTTATCTTGCTAATAAAATTATTTTTATTTAAGGAATTGGTTGGAAGATAGAACTTCTTTATATTGATGCACCACAATTTATTATATATTGATTCACCATATGCATTTTTCGTATCGTATCGTATCGTATATTTTGTAAACTTTTTTATTATTTTGTTGTGTTTCTAGGATAAATTTACACCTTTGCTATTGGCTCCCGATGACAAACGGCAAAATTGCGGTTTATCGGGACGGCATTATTTTTGTTTTCTATTGTTATGTTTTATTTTCTTAATAAAGAACACTTTCTCTCCCTCTATTATATCCATACATGTATAATTAACTAACTAACTAACCATCACGCCATTTCCCCGAAGGGGTAGGCAGAGAGGATAGAACGCCACACCACTCTGTCCCGGCACACTTCTCTTGCTTCCTCCACATTCATACATCTCATGCACGCACGTCGATTATTCCGACTTCTTACATGCCATACATACATGTACAGTACATACATGTATCTTTTTAAAATTATCAAATAGTTATCATTTATTATAATTATTTATTATTGATTGATGGATTGTGTATTAGGTACTTACGTATTTTTTATTTATGAAAGTGGGAAATTCTGTTTTAAAAAAAACAAATTTAGGTTTTAGAAGTGTTACCCATTTGCTTAATTTTAAGAGCCTTGTTTATATTTTTTCTAAATTTTTATGACTAAAACGGCATCCTAATAGAGACATTTTGTTGCGTTTATAAGATGACAGAACCACCTACAATAAACTTTAATTGTTAATTAAACTACCCATTCAAATAATATACACGTTCCATAAATTACATTTTGATTGCATATTTGAATTATTGTTTATAGAAACTGGATTTGTTGTGCCTCTTATTATTTTATATACAATTATACATATTTAGTACGAGTAGGTATATTTAACATCTAGTACCTAGGTATATATTTATTTGCACAACATATAGTAAATAAGTATGTACCAATTAAATAAAAAAATATATGAATTACATTGTATTGAAATAATTTTTATATTTCCTTAATGAATTAAGTAAAAATAAACATCACAACCAAATTGAAAGAATGAATTTTCTTGTAAATGAATACCTTAGAATGGCATTGTCATTCACTACGTAAGGCCACCCAATTTTTTTGAAAAAACAACAAAAGTTAAAACATTCGTATTAATTGTATTTTATTTTAGCTTAAGAGCATACTCCACTGGGTGACTTGCGGCCACTTCCCATACAAACGTATTCCTCGATTTTTTCTCTGGAATTTAAAATTTCACACATTTTAGATATCAACCAGATGCGCGTTATCATCGTCTTATTTTTTAAATATTTTATTTGTTAAAGGAGATATATAAATGATTAAAAAAATAAGACGATACAAATACGCATCTGGTCGGTATCTAAAATGTGTGAAAATATAATTGCTCTAGTGTTATATTCCAGGGAGAAAATTGAGGAATACGTTTGTATGGGAAAACGGCCGCGAGCCACGTGGTGGAGCATATGCTCTTAAATTTTAAAGTAGCGCGTAGCTAATTAAATTAATAAATAAACAAGTAATGTTTTCATGCCTACTACAAGTATATTATAGTGATATGCTTAGATTAGGACATGCTTTAAAAATATCAAGGTACCTATTCCTATTATTCAATTTAAATAAAATTTATTGCTGTTAAATGTAGAAATAATAAATAACACGTAGACATTTGGGTTCTTTCTTTGACCACTCGCCGCTAGGCCGAGCCAGATTAAAGTCGAAAAAACAGGTTATATTTTTTTTGTCAGAACAGAAAATGTCGTTTTGGTCTACCTGTGGATAGGCTGGGATTAACATAATCACTATTCCACGCCCCTCATAATATAGCCACGGATCAAACAGTTAATGATAACTATTTCTCTGTAATAATATCTATAATAACGATTTATTTTATGTTTCAATCGCTTCCGTTCTTGAAACGATTTTTATGGAAGTATGCAATTTCGTAAAAGATGTGCAATATTATTCAAATAAAATTAATCGGGAATTTTTGTATGATAATGTGAGGTGCTTACTACTACTTTCCCTTATCCGCACTCAATGGTCCATAGGTCGCTGCTTCGGTATTCCACACCAAGTGCAGTAAATCCAGAGTACCTACTTGTTACATGAATGCAAGAGGATCAATCTTTCGCTTTAGCGCCAGTCTCAGGGCATCACAAATGAAATAGTCGTATGTGAAAAAAATAAGTACTTTTATATAATTCTTTCGGGAATCGAGTCTGCGACCTTATGCATAACACTACACTAAGAGACGGACAAAGGCCTTAAATTTTCTAATACACCTAAATTTGTTTTCAAATTAATATAAAAATCTTGTTAAACAGAATCTTAAGAAAAAAAAATACGTGATTAATGTGAACAAATATTTTTAATAAGATTCTTACAAAAGTTTTGATGGGTAAATTTTATCACGAATAATAATTCAAGTTGGCACTAAAAATACGCAGGTAGTTTAATAGCGTGCAAAGTAAACCATTTTGTAGGAAATAGCACTAAAATTACAGGTCGTTGGCACGCGTGTATAACAAACCTACTGTTGTGTTTTTAATTTTAACATTGATGTGATCTCACCATTTCTCATGATTTGTTTCCCCAAAAAACACGAAAAATTCTAATAAGCGTATGTAAATTTAAGCAGCCCCCTGGGAATAGTTACCTAGGGTACCTATTATATATGGAGGTAGTTACATAGAATATAAAGTAAGGCTTATCTGACCATTCCACAACCCCAGGCTTTATATAAAAACAGGTTATTAATCAACATAAACATGTCAGGCACAGTCCCGTGGTTTCGTCCCTTTTGCGGTACCATTATGTGATGCCCGGTTCGGAGTAACTCACGATGCGATGAAAATTTCCCCTTTTTTTTTTAAATCTAAAGAATTTACTAGATTTTATTTTGCTGTAAAAAACTTTTTGATTTATGTTTTTTCAAGTTTCAGGAAAATACATTGGTATTCTTTTGACAACATTAAATTTAATTTTTACTATACTTAGTGTATTTGCGAACTTTTAATCGTGTAGATGTAGATACAGGCCAGTAAGGGATCGATACAAGCGTTTATCGACCTTGTATCGACGAAAACCCATTGAGAATAGTCTTCGTTCCGACCTGTATAATTTGGGCACAAGTAGATTAGATGATATACCTACTTATTGGTGATCTTAGCCTATTAATATGTGTTTTACGCAACATAGAGCCGATAAATAGGTACAGTGATTTAGGTCTCTTAATTTTTTACCGATGAATGTAAAAAAACAGCCTTTAAATTTTATTCTAATCATAATTACCATAATCTACCAAAATTTTAAAAACACATTAATCACCCACTTTATGTATTTATTTTTTTAAATTTACCTTTAGGTACTGGCACCAACCAACCCCTCGAAGGAGGAGCTAGTCAAAAACACCTTGCACATTTATCATTCAAATATGTCTACCTTTATTTTTTCCCTAAACCCATATTTTTTCTCTCAACCCCCGAAGCGTGAAATTAAAAATGAAATCCTTGAGAAATACAAGTAGATAATGAGTTTTCTTTGATAGTGTTGCCGACTCTCTTTGTAAGGGATGAAAACAATTTAAGGTAGTTTAGATTTTCTATTTCTACACCCCCGGGATGTAACATGCATTAAACTGCACGCCTCTTCGCTTTGTGTGTTCCTGATTTGTTGCCGATTTTGCACGATAAAAGTTAAAATGCGTTTTTAAAATATACCTTATTACCTTTATCCCTCTTTTATCTGATATTTATTTTGAATTACTACAATTAACACCTTATACGGCTCTTAAATTGTCAAAACAATGATATAAGCGGAAAATATTAGGTATCAGTAAGTATAATAATTATCGACATTATCATCCAAATTAAGAAAGGGCTTTTAGGATTGTTTGGTCACGTGGAGCAAATGAGTGATGAGAGAACGGCTAAAAGAAGTTATAATGCATGTGTGCTTGGATGTAGAAGTCGAGGAAGACAGGGAAAGACATGACATGATCAAGTACAACAAGTACTTAAAAGTGGACACGTGAAATGTCGGAATAATAATCGGCGTGTGTGCGTGAGAAGATGCATGAATGTAGAGGAAGCAAGGGAAGTGTGCCAGGACAGGTATGGCGGTCTTTTCTCTATGCCTACTCCATCGGGAAAATGGTGTAATGGTTTGTCAGTTAGTTTACTAAAGTAAGTAATTTAAATAAAAAAATATCTTATTAGGTACCTACATACATACTATGCATGAAAAATCTGACCTTAGGTAAGTTACTAGCAGGAAATAAGGTCTTAAAAACAGAATAGTCTTGGTACATGAGAATATTTTTGCATATGATGAAAAGTAGATCCTATATACATAAGTAAATTGGCGATAAAAATGGCTGCTTGATCCGGTCAATAATTTTTTACCGACATCTTTGTTAAGTTTTTCTTCTTCATAACTGCTGTAAAAATTGTAATAAATTTTATTAACTATGCCAAAATGAACACCGTCTCTTAATGCGAATGTGAAATAAAACAATATTTTCCTTTAATTGGGTTTTGTAATTACTCAGTGAAAACAATTTCAGTTAGTTAATTTTTATGCTAAAAGTTAATAGATTAAACAGTTGTTTAATTTTATCCTTAAAACGCCAAGCTACCTCCATTTACTTAGGCTTACAAATTCGTCGGAAGATTAGAAACATACGCGTTCCGGGCCATTTTTCTTGCTTAAAATTATGATAACTAACTTAAGTTTCTCTTATAAGGAGTAGAAAGGAAACTTTACGTCATTAAGGAGGAAACCAGTAATGCCATTACGAGTAATGTATACGGTCTGGAAAACTCGAGAAAGTAATCGAAAGAATCGTTTGCACGTGGGTATTCTGAAGAAGAGGGAATTAGAGGAACAAGAAACACATTTTCGCAAAGAGAATTCTTGAAGAAACAACTTCATATTTGATGTACTGTGGCACCACGCAAAATACACTCTGGAACTCTTTAGTTTAGTTTAGTTCTGTTGTTAAGACAAACAATTAGTTTTTTCCATTCAAACTTTAAAAAAAGTTTGAATGGAAAAAAAATCATTATATAGGTAGCGCATTTATGTGGTTATGTATGGAAGTGAAGCATGGAGTTGGAAAAATAAGGATGAAAGTAAATTGAATGCAGTTGAAATGCGATCTCTCAAGCGAATGTGTGGTAAAAAACTATGTATGATAGGTGCACTAATGTTTAAAATTAGAGCAGAATGCAAGGCTCAGATAAGCATTATCGACAAAATTAAGAAAGGTCTTTTACGTTGGTTCGGTCATGTAGAGCGAATGGATGATAAAAGAACGGCTAAAAAAAAATATGATGCGACTGTGCCTGGATGTAGATGTCGAGGAAGGCCGAGAAAGACATGGCATGATCAAGTAAAACAAGTGCTTGAAAGTGGGCATGTAAGAAGTCGGAATAATCGACGTGCGTGCATGAGAAGATGTATGAATGTGGAGGAAGCAAGAGAAGTATGCCAGGACAGAGTTATGTGGCGTTCTATCCTCTTTGTCTACCCCTTCGGGGAAATGGCGTGATGGTTAGTTAGTAGTTAGCATTTATGTGGTCGCAGGTTCGTTTACCGATTTTCATATTAACATTTCATTTTATGTCATTTCTTGGACTGGTACTGAAGCGTACGACTGATTATCTTACCTTCATGTAATAAAAATGATTAAGAAAGTGCACTCCCTATGATGAACCATTGAGTGCGGATAAGATCGGCCGCCAGCTCCCGCGCATCCTCCCAAGTCAAGTCCACGTCCCGCAGCTCTGACGCAAAATCTATAGTAATAATAATAATTATTGAAAATGGTTCAATAATATCTTATTTAAATTATGGTATGTTCCAGTTCCCTAAATATGTAACAGCTTAAAAAGTTATTAAATTATTCTTTTTTTTGAAAATAAGTTAGTGTAGGCTGAAAAAATTCAAGGACCTAATCTCCAATTACTGCGTATCGACAGGTTTATTTTCGTTAATTATTCCTCCGACAGAATTTAATCTAGTGTGACTAAGAGAGACATTTTGGTTGGTAATGTTTTTGTTGCCTCTTTTCTCTTAAAAATATTAACATATTTACTATCCATCCTAAAATTTACATTAAACTTTATTAACCGAACTTTTAAGAGCAACCTAAAATAAATATTTAACTTACCTAATTGGTGCATATATTATTTAATTGAATATTTAATAAAATTTCCTAAATTTAAAAGAATTTTTTAAAACTAATGATGACCTAGTAGGTGATATAATTTGATAAGAACTCGTAGGTATTAATTAACTTTCAAAACTACTAACGTACCTATCTAAATATTTTTATCCCTCAGATTTTGTTTTTATCAAAAATTTTAGTTGTAAAATATTAGTTCTTTTTTATTTGTAAAGTTTTTTCTACGTGCTCGCCAAGAATCAACAAAAACTAATAGCTATGTGAATGCCTTTTCAGTATTTTTTTAATGATTTCTTGTAGGTAAGTTCTAATATTTCTCGGCCATTCTAGTCTCATCTCTCATAAAGTAGAGATTCTTAAACAGCACAACTACGTAAAAAAAACTGAACTATATGCCTTACAATAAATAAAAAATATCCATTTTATATACCATATACTATCCCAGTATAAGAAAACTAGGAAGAATAATATGACAGCGTCGAGGAGAAGTTATGGCAGGGGATAAAAAGGAATATTGGTAGGTGGTAGGGGGTAGGAACAGGATAACAAAAGAAGAGTGGGAGAGATGATTATTTAGGGGTAAACTAAAATTTATTTGACGTCTCCCACGGCCTGTGGAGAATTAAAAAATGGCAGGTTCATTCTAATAAATCTTTAAGAGAGAATCATATGATGCAATCTGAACTTTTTGTTAAAATGCCGCCATGATAATAATAAGATTTTCTAATACAATACACATTCTAGATTTTAAAGTTAAAACAGCCAATAAGTCTGGCTGTTTCAGGTCAGTTATTCATGCATTCCATTATCCGCTCCATATCGTATAACATATTACGGAATGTATCCATGGTACATATATATTTATTATCAACATCATGTTAGTACATTACTTTTTTTTCCCAACAAAAACTGAATTTTTTCAGCAATTTTGCTTTTCGACTAAAAATTAAGGACCTTTTTTTAAAATTAACTTATCTAAGAATAGAATTCACAAATAAAAAAGGAGTTAGACTAGGTGCCAGTGGAATTACAGTAAGAACTGGCAATAATAATTACCAAAAACTCTCAATATTATGTTAATATAAATTATTTGTCTCTGTAAATATCTAATGATTTTCCCTTTAATGTTACCATGTCAGTTCCATTGAAGTTTCATTCGAAGAATTTCCATTCATTTTTTGCCATATTTCGAATAAGGATACTTAATATTTTTTGCTCTGAAAACGAAAATGTAAAAACTAAAAAGATAGATAAGGGGTTTAAAAATTAAAGAATGTATTTTGTGTTGACTTTTTTATTTAGACATATTACTGTACATATTACATCATATAGAATTGTTACATACAATTTAATAGGTGTTGCTTTATCATAATTAAAGATCATGTTCTGAGAGTTACTATAACTGTTTACAGCTGTGAGTTGTCTCTTGGTGTATATCGAATGTTCTAGAACAAAACAATACACATTCTTAAATTTAAATTGCATGCCACAGAAAATAAAAATATTTTTATCACTGTCATATTTTATCCAAATTTCTGACCGTTCTGAGAATTTTGATTACGAACATGAGAAACCTAGGAAACTAGGCGTCTACTAATTAAATACTTTAAATGTTCATAAAAAATATAAAGATTTTATTTGGTTGGCGCAAATAAAACAAGCGTTTTTAAAAACTTGATATTAAATATTTTTTGCTTTTATTAATCATAATATTAGTCATAAAAAAATATAAAGAAAAAGTAACGTTATAAGCCATGTTTTTACTATGTTGTATTCCTAATAAATTGAAATAATTTAGATTGTATTGAAAAAATCGTAAATTTTTAAGATGGACAATTTTCCAAAAAATTTATACCTACTTATCATTCTTCCCGCTATGTAATATTTACACCACCAAATATTTTTACATTCAATATTTTCTGTAGCATCAATCGCTAGGACAGGGAAAATGATAATTAAAAATTCCTTACTTAAGATTTACGTATATTATTTTATCAATTTTTATCTGTAAGACAGTTTCCTATTAGTCTATAATTCTACGTTTGTGTGTATTAAGTTCTACGGCGATTGTATATTTTTTTGCTTCAGCTTTTGACAGTAATAAACATTATTTTTATTGGACAATACATGTAATTTGGAAATATTTTATTCTCTATAGATGCTTCATGAAATACATACAACCCCGCTAAAAGACGATAATTGGATCATTTTCATTTTTTTAAATGTTCTATTTGCAAGATTAAAAATACTCAAAACAAAATAAAACAAAATAATAAACAGGCTAGACCACATTTAAACGAAAAATCTAATTAAAAAATTAATGAATCTAATAAACTACAAAATTAATAATTGAAGGAATCTATGCATATAAATTAATTTATTTTAGGAAATATAAAACAGAGTAAACATAAATGTAATGTCTATCTACCAACTTATTTAATTTAAAATGCTAAAAAAAAGTCAATGCATAGATAATTAATTAATAATTACTATAAGTTTTTACACTCCTTGCACATCAGAAATACTCATATCGATTCTATGTGAATCTATGCGACAAAATATTTCATGCAAAACATAATAAATACGTACAAGTATAAACAGTTTTTAATTACTATTTCTAAATGCAATCTAAATTCGGATGAGAGAAGTTTATTTAATTAGTCGTTTGTTAGATAATAATTCAAAGCTATTTAAAAATTTACACTACACGAAGACGTTCTAATAAAAAATTACAATTATCAAGAATGAAAAAATATTTGATGCATTCATATAACATAAACTGTTCTAAAACATATTTAATTGGGTTATGACGAAACAAAATCCATACTATTTTCGTTGATACTGCACTGAAATTTAGAGCATACGTTGTAGTTTAACATTAAAATAGTGTTTTACATGATTTAATAAACAATCACATACACGAATAACAAAATTATATTTTATAAATTAAATAAAGCATCAGCCATAAAATTCACTGAAAATTTAAGGTTTTTTCATTGCAAGTTTGTACGCAAAAGAAATTAATGATTTTATTTTACTATATCACATTCATTCAAAACTACAAAAACACAGGGAAGACAAAATATAGAATAATAAATAAAAATTAACATGTAGATCAATCAAAGGAGCCATGGTTAAAATAAACAAAACAAAAAACTATCACAGGCTATATTCTTATCTACTACACTTTATGTATGTTTATTAGAGAAGCAAATTGAGTTTTCTACAAAACTTAAAACTGTATTTTTTCAAGTTGTAAAAAAATAAGTGACAGTTTTAACTTACCAATAATCTTATCATATGGCAAGATAATTATTTAGTTTAAAAAAAAAAATTTTGATACTGAATATTTTTTAGTATTGCTCAGCGGAGAAATTCAAGAGTAAGGAAATAAAATTAATGAATTTAAAATATGTTGTAGCGTAGTAGGCAACGTAACGAAAATGAAGATTTTCGAAAAAAAAATTAATTTTTTTTTAAATCTTCTACCTAATATTTTTGGGTTAATTTTCAATTATATACGGTTTTTCATTGCTTTTAATTTCCAACTTTTCAAGATGGAAGATTTTTTGGAAAAGATATTTTTGGATAATTAAAACAATGTTTATACGTAAAAAAAAAATCTTAGAAATAGGGTACAAGACAAAGATAAAACAGACAACCATTAATAGCGCAATTTTGTATTTTTTTCCGTATACATTTTCAAAAAAACAATAAAAAGGAAATTTAACAACAAAGCAAAAAAAAAACATAAAAAAACAATAAGAGCAAAAGAAAACATGCGAATTTATTTGATACAAACCGTCATGGTGTATATATTTTGGAAAAGATGTTCGGCTAGGAATGGATCAAAACATAATTAGCATCATTGAATGTCACAATTTCATCACAAAAAATACATTGATGACCCAACACTTGCCAAAAATACGAGTATAATAAAATCATCAAGAAGTATAAAGTTCTTCAAGAGCTGTACCATTACCCAAACAAGAAGAGTTTACATTTTGCAACAAATAGGCAAATATTCCAAATGAATACATTTTTTGCACAGATTAGAAAGTTTTCATGAGTCTTATTGTTTTGGGGATGATGATCTATTGTAAAATCATGCTACGATCAATTATTTGGGAACATTTTATTCATGTCTAAGCTTACCAATCTTCATTTAACTTTAAACAACGAAGCCTGTTTTCCTATGAATTAGCTTTATTTATTGTATTTTAATGATAGATTAATTTACAAATTTATATTAAGACAGAGGTTAATTTCACCAAATAGCCTATTTATCTTCTACCCTGACATCAATTTACGTATAAGATTGAATAAGTGAAAACACTGCTCAAAATTTTCACATTTTGAACTTTTATATTAGTTTCTAAACTCGCATAAAAATTAACCATACTTATTTATATTCTATTTTAGAACCGTGACAGTAAATTGCGATTTGAAAGGATGGTTTAGTTGAGAAAATTAGTTAAGTATAAAATTACATTATAATTTTACTGTAGAACAACAGGTTAAACGATGTCTTCTTTTAGGTATGTTACAAATTTTTCCAAACATTCAACATTTTTTCTGGCATAAAAATTACATTTTAAAGATACAGAAACCCATACAAAAAAAAATGAATAATAAAAAAAACGATATTTAACACAGTTAAGTGCTACTGTTTTAGAAAAAAAACGTATGAAGAAAACTGCGTTTTACGTTCAAACAACTATCACAACATATAAAACATGAACAAACCAAAGTCTTAACTACTTATTTTCTAAATACATTTGTAAAATCAATGAGTTTTATTTAACAAATATGATTAACAGTCATCCACTCCATTCTTCTCACTGGATAAAATATAAAAACACAAAATAACAAAAGCATAAGTATCGATACTTAACTAGAACTAAGGACGAATGTTTAAATTTGATTTAAAACAATAAAAGACTTTTTTGTTGGATTCCACAAACACCGTAAACTGATAACACCATAGTGTTTTCCTCCTATTTTGTAAGAGTGTATATACACTATTTCATCTTGGAACAAACTGTGGAATGGTATCAAAAATGATTCAAAATGTTTCTACACAAATTAAAGCAGATAAACAGAAAGTTTTGCTAACATTATGTGAAATAATACATCGGAATTGGACTCTGAGAAATGCCACATTAAAACTTTTACACGAAAAATAAAAACAAAGAAAACTAATGACCTAAAGAATCAATTCATTCTTATTGTTATTAATACAATTTTGCACTTTGCCTAGATCCAGTAAGTTTCTGGTTTCAATCATAATAATTAGATAATTTCCTATGTCTACTTATTTTACTTAACTCTAGAATTTTGACGTTTATAAACTTAATAACTAGTACGTATTTGAGACGATTTGTGTGTAATATAATAATATTGTATTTATACATTAATTAAGACAGTTAACCGTAGCGTTGTAATTCAGGTGTAATGTTCTGTACGCTCATACCTCATACCACGAGGAAGAATTACGGGAAATAATAAATAGCGGTACATCGGAATCTCATTTCTGGTCACACGTCACTCTTATCACCCGCTAGATAACGTCCAGGTTAATAATGGCAACAAATAAATGCTTCAAGCACACCTACAGCGGGAAGCCATCATCTTCCCCATCCGGAATATGATATAATTACACTAATGGATACATTATTTACTCATCTGTTTTCACTGGGATGTATGCTTCACGTAAAAACACGGACGAATTAGGAATATTTCACGAACTCGCTCGAACTCTCCCATTTTATAGAAAATGTCATTTGCACTGCGTCTTCTTCTGCCCTTAGTAGTTTCTTACGTCGGTACTTTGTTGACAGCCTTGAGCAGATCTGCCGAGCCCTTGTCTAAGCCGAGCTTGAGAGGGTCGTGGTGGTGCGAGCCGTGGTGGCCGTGATGCTCCATCTTCTGCTTCTCCTGCTGCTGCTGCTTCATCCTGTCCTGCTCGTCGCGCTCTCGGCGCGCCTGCTCGTTGATCTCCTTCACGGCGCGGAGCTCCCTCTCTTCAGCTTCATCCTCCGGTTCTGGAACCAGATCTTTTGATCTGCCTCTCCGTGAGGCAGAGGGGCGTGCGCGATCTCTATCCTGCGCCTGCGCGTCAGGTATGGGTGAAGTGGAACTCCTTCTCCAGCTCCAGGGTCTGGAACCTGGTGTAAGTCTGGCGCCCCTCGCCGGCCGCGGACATCCGTTGGGGCCCTGATGAAACCAATAGTAAGGTAAGTAACCCGAGTGAATAGGTACTAAGTTCACACTAAGCCCGAGTCTAATCATTTACCATAATACGGTTTTTTTACCGCCGTATTTTACATGCTCAGAACACAGTAAAAACGACTTATTTAGTAGCCTCGTAAATTCACCGTCTTGCGGTGACATTTACGAGGAAAACTGTATTTTAAATTATTAAATTCAACGTTATTGAGATACTTAGATTTCAATTCAAAGTTCAAATTGAATCCGACAAATGAAGTCATCAAATTATAGTGTTTGCGAATATTGGTGAGACTCAAATAATTCTAGGTATTTTTATAAAATTATGCAATATTCATTATAATACTGTCTTAATTACTTGGAATAAATATTGTATGAATACCTAATGTGTTTTCAATAGTGCTAAACCGCCATAAAGCTTCCTAATTCCTTAATTACATACAAGGTACCTATTTGTATAATCAACCAAGACCTTGAATTAAATGTTAAACAATAAACCAATTTATTATATCTATATCTACAATATTTCATCTTATCGAAAGGTAGGTACCTATGGCAAAAAATGTTAACTTAGACAAAAAACAGCAAACTTTTTGTCCAGGAAACTACCTGTGTTACACATTTTAATGGGTAAACCTTTTCTCAAAGTCGTAAAAGTCTAAAATAAAAAACAGTTCAAAACTGTAAAACACGATCCCGTCAAAAAATAGAAGGGTAATAAATAGAAACTTAAAATTGTTTAAAAGATTTTGTATTCAGTAATAATGACATAATAAAATTGCAAAAAAGCGAAAGCGGCCTACTTCGAAAACCTCAAAGGGTTTTTTTCTACGACCGCCGGATCCAAAGGGGGTTTGCGAATTGTGCAAAAACTTTCTAATTTTTACTGTTACCAGGAGAGAGGTGTAAACCCTATTCGCAATATAAACAATGGTAAAGGGTGCCTATTGTACAATTCCACACTTTCACAAATTTTGTAAAACCTTTTATGAAAGAGACAACATAGTTGTTTTATTAGCGAAACCAAAGAACATTTTCTTTCAGTTATATTTTAACTCTAATTTTTTAAACATGTAAGAAAAAAAGTACCTACCTGTTCAGAGATATATTTAAAACAAAAAAAAATTATGTAGGTATTTATACCTATATACCTACATAAGTATGAAATATTAAAAAAAAATGCATTTATGGTTTCCTCGTGAATATAATATAGGTACAAATCTATACGAAGTGATAATGTTGCACTTGCGTTTTGTGCCAGTATGCTAGACATTTTTCGATAATAATGACACAGTTTTTATAAGATAATAGAAAACGTACATGAAATACGATTTATTTTTAATAAAATAAAGCCTAGATGTAGTAGGTACCTAGGTATGATTTATTTTTACTATGGGTATGTAGATAAATATCTGCTCGAATAGGTACTCAAAGAAGAGAGGGATGTATTCAGTCTTCAGGTAATGTTTAATAAAAATCATTCTTGAAAACCTGTCGCGGCATTGAGCGCTCCCTCCGAAATTTCAAAGGAAATTCCGACAGATCTGGCGTACCGATTCTTTATTCTCCCGGGTACTTTGCCCAAACAATGGCGGCTGCGGGGGTTGCCATGGCAACAGGGACCCCTCCCCCTGCTATCTGCTTACCCCTCGAGCCATTGCAACGCCCCTGTGCCAACGCCCTTAAGAGCATCCTCTCTCACGTGAACCTCGTCCTTTTCTCCATACAAACGCATTCCTCAATTTTCTCCCTGAAATTATCTTACTTTTAGAATTATTTATTTATCTAATAATAATATATAACAAAAATAAGAAGATGCAATTTTTTTTATTGTTATCTAAAACTTCAGAAAAAATCATCGCTCTAGGCTCAATTCCAGGTAAAAACTCAAGGAATACTAATGAATGGTCACACTCAAAAACGCATCTTTTTTAAATCTCACACACAAATTCACAGAATGCACTATTGCCCTAGTCTGCTCAAATTATCAGCTACCATATCCGCTCACTATGTGATATGGTTAAACTGCCTTCCGCGATCGGGCAGCTCCCGTGCATCCTCCCAAGTTTATTTATTTCTGCAGCTTATATAGCTATAATAATGATAGCTTATATTTATAGGGTTGTCTAACAGCGCTAGGAACGTGGGTTTATTTATTTCTGCTGACAATAAAAAGCGCTATTTTCACAACACGTCTTGCAAGAGCGCTGTAACAGATAAAGAGGCCTGATCACAACACGGGGTTGGGATTTTTTTCTAGCCTCCTACAGTTTAAACAGATTTTAATACATGATATAAAAAATCTTTTAGTTGGACAGTATATTTGATTGAAAAGTGCGCTCTGGGGGTGATTTTTCACAAAAATAGCGGTATATAAGTTAAAGCCGATTATTATTATTATTATCGTTATTATTATTATTGTTAATATTAGAAACGACGGACTGCGAGTCACGTGGTAGCGTACCCTCTAAAACCTCAGTCCCGTCTGCGCTGAATCATTACCATCCACTGAATAGAAAGGCGTCGAACACGCTAAGATTTTGTAGGATAAAACACTAGGCTTTTTTATTAAAAGCCCGATAACGCGGTAACGCGGACAGAAAACTAAGCAGAATTCCACTTTGGTACTAATAGAAATATTCGATGATTTAATATCGAAAACTAAACCCCTATGAAGAATATTTTACCCGTCATTGATAAATGATGTCAAGTTTTATTTTACAGTATTGTTATTAGATAAATAAATTTATTTATCTTGCTCATAAAAGATCCGGCTCTAATCCGGTTGTTTGCACAACACGATATTTGAAGGGTTATATCTGTTGTCTTGTGACTTGTGAACGCAAATCTTAATTTATTTTTAAAATACGAAGGTATCTAAAGTTTTACATCAAGGGATGTGAAACTAAATTACAGTACAGTACTCTACGCAACATTGGGTGCGAAAAGAGTCAGTAGTAGGTAAAGAAAATGAAGGTATTTATATACTGTAGGAGGCTAGGAAAAAAAAATCCCAACCGTCCATGCGCTTTGTAACTGCAAGAACGTGTTGTGATCTAGCCTCTTTATTGTACAGCGCTCTTGAGGCGATTTCTCGTAAAAATAGCGCTTTATAAATCATCCAGAAATAAATGAATGTGATATTTATGCGCCCTTGAGTAATATTTGTACGAAAACGGTGCTACATAAATTATCCATAAAAAAATATATATTTATACTTAACTAAATAAAATAATATGCAGGTAGGTTCCGTGATATTATACTCTATTAAAACTCATAGAATGCTGTAATTTGTAGGTTATTCTTAGTTATTTTAAAAAAAAATCTACCTATTTAAATCATATAAAACCTCTCCTTACACTATATATAGGTACCCACATAATTGATTTTTTATCTAACCGCTAACTAAAAAAATGTGATTGTTTTTTCACATTTTAAAATAATAATTAACACAGTTTTCTAAATTTACTTAAAACTAGAGTACCCTACTATGGCTTCCTTAGATGCAGGTAAGATACATTTAAAAAAATACCCATATCCTTTTTTGTGATTCGTGCGGTTAATAATTCACAGAAATACAGGTGAGCATCCAATGGTAAAAAAGAGCCCCATGAAATGTGATATCCGATGTATTTAAAATCATCCTGAAATTATTATTCCAAGCGAAGTCAAGAACATGAAATACTACACAATACCAGGGCAAAGCAACATTTTTGTAAAATTCTAAATTACAATATTAAGATTTAATAAAATT
This sequence comes from Micrasema minimum, assembly GCA_022494985.1. Lineage (NCBI taxonomy): Eukaryota > Metazoa > Arthropoda > Insecta > Trichoptera > Brachycentridae > Micrasema > Micrasema minimum. The sequence continues at coordinate 32,446 of JAGVSP010001927.1, forward strand.
AGATTTTGAAGACTTTATGAAGCCCGGGAAGTCCAAACACCAAGTTTGGCGATCGTGCTTTTACAGCTGCTGGCCTATCTGCCCGACTGCCTTCACACTTACGTACCATTCAGAGCCCTAGTCAATTTCGGACTCAATAAAAAAACGCATCTTAATAAAATCTCACATACCCTTAATTACCCTAGTCTGCTCAAGTTACAGGTATATATAGTCTTCTTCTTGGAGCTTAGGTAAAACAGTATCTTTAATTGTAAAGCGCCCTTGAGGTGAAAATAGCGCTATATAAGTTAGCCGTGTATTATGTATTATTACAATAATCATCGTGTGCTAGGTAGCTCATAACTTGCATAAGACTTTAATTTCCAGGGCTGAAGAGGCGACTTTTCTCAAAAAAACAACACATTAAAAATTATTCAAAGTTCTAGGTTGCGTTTTATTATTTATCTGTATGTATTCTCACCTTATTTAATCTATCTAGGAATTTATTTAATACAAAAACTACTACTTTCCTTTATCCGCACCCAATAGTGGATAGGCACTGCATCGGTACACCAAGTGCAGTGTATCTTATTTATTTATTTATTTTCATTTATTTTATTGTTTTTACGCCCATAGGGCTTTAAACATAGACATTTATAGATTATTACACAATAGGTAGCTATTCATTACCACCAGAGATGGCAGCCAGACACTTTTCCCTAAAATGCACTAGATTTGTGTTGAAAACATCGATATTGTTAGTATACTTATTAGCCAGTGCGTGCATTCTACGTATCGGTGAGTTAGCGCTGTAATTGGTCGATGATTGGCTATCTTGATCATAAATACAAATAAGATTGTTAAAAATGTAAAATTTGGTTGGCGAACTCTGACTCACAAGATACAAGAGCGGCCAAGGTTCGCCTGTACCTTAACAATAAAATATAGGTACCCCATACCTACCTTCACGCTGAGCAAGAATACCCGAACCTTGGACCCCACCTCTTGGTTTTGGTTGATTTATGTCTAGATGAAAAGTTACCTCCTTTTTCCTTTTTTTCTTCACGCGCGCCGCATAAATCTTTTAGGTGGAGGTTTCTGTATACTTTATTTCGCTTTCAGTTTGTTATTTATGTTTTCGGTGATATATAATGTAATCACACCATTGTGTCGATATATATAATGGCCCGTGAGAACATAAACAAGCTATTCGTTTTTACATAAACTATTATTTATATCCGTCGACCCTATGCAATCGCCCCTGTTTATTTTTTAAAGGCAAACATAAAACATCAAACAAGAATTAATATTTTTACTCGCACTTAAATTGTTAGATACATCATTGATGATAAATTATAATAGTTGTTAAGGCAAATTTATATATCTCTAGTCCACGAATAAAGGACATTATTACATACCTTTGTTTTTCATCTGACATCCATTCAAACAAACACGAAAATCCTTAAATAAACCATTATTTTTAATTCGGTATTTATTTAAAAGTCAAATTTAGTATTGTATAAATTGCCATACATTGTCACTGTATTCTACCTAAGTGTTAGTCTAAAAATATCTATCCTCTTGGCATTTAGAAATAATTAATTTCGAACGTTCTCTTTCAATTGGTACCTATGCCTAATGCCCATTCTCGTTGTTATGCCATCCTTGGAAGCATTTAGTGTTTATCAAACTCTCTCATAAAAGTAGATATCAGTCACCAATGCACTTCAAATGAATATTTAGAAGACGGAGAAAGATTAATCACTTCATAAGTTTAATTTTTAATCTTAGGAATTAAAGTAGGTACGTATCTGTACAAAATACAAGAAAAACATGAAAATTATAATAAAGTTGACCGAAATTTAAAACTATTCAGAGAAACATAAAAATACTGACTTAAACGTTTTTTGATTCTGTTGATTTGAGATATAATGCCTATGTCTAAGAAAATTGACTGAACATTTTTTCAGTTCAAATTTCTGAGTGCTCTAAATTATGAATTAGAGCTTTACTTCAAAATTTTCGTGCTAAAGGCTTTTATTTACGAACACATCAGAATTGTTTCGCCTGAGTTCTTTAAAGCTCTGACTCGTTTCGAGAGCTTTCTGCTTTCAGTCAGAGAATAAAAACAATGGTGACACTTTGAGAAAATATTGGGTACGTATTGTTTATGAGGACAGCTTTCATATTTGACTTGTGTTTACGAAACTGTTAAGCGCGTGTTCAAATAAAGCTCTCTTGCATATTTTTCGCGTGTGGGAAATTTATGTTTTAATTTCGAATTCGCGGTTATTATTTACAGGCCCACTTGTGTGCACACAACATCAGAGCAGTAAAAGGCATAGAATGAATATATAAATTGTTTTAAAAAATGAAATAAGATAAAATCTGTATCATTTGAACCGGTACGCTAAATGCAGACTGGATAAGCATTTTTTTTGAATAATTACTTGATAATAGACCGGACCTTAATCGATGTCCTTGAGACGATTTTGTAAATTATCCAATGATAAATAAATAAAATAGTAGATATTTATCTATTACACAAGAATGTACATATTTGGAAATAGACAACTATGTAGGTATGTGATTTACATAGATATTTTAGTACCAATTGTAAGAAGCCCTTAAGATTATTATTTAGTTACCTAAATAACCGTTTTTTTTGTTATATTGCTGTTGTTATTGTAAGAAATCATAACATAAACAATATTTTAATGAATGTTTCAAATTCAAAATTCATGGAAACGTTATGTCAAGGTACATAATATTTACTTTATTTATACATCGTATACGCAATACTTGTTCATATTTATGTAACCCAAAATGGTCTCGGTAGCCTTATCAAATCATAAAATCCATTATCTTGACAGAAAATAAAAAACAAAACGCTTTAATTGTCTCGGAGTGGGTAAAATATTCCCAGGTTATTAAATAATGTAAAGAGATTAACATCGACCGTACAGTGTGAACATTAGTGTCAAATTCCTTAGAACAAAAGAAATAATATTCCGAATTCCATCCCAAGCGAGTAACCTCTACGAATATAATACGGTTACGAAATTTAGTACCTACAGAGCCTTATGTTCTAGGTACCTATAAACATAACCCTACAAAAAACATAAAATAAAACATAAGTAATTAAATATTGGATATTATTATATGTTGTACCTTTGCTATACATATCCGTAGGTAGTGAAACAAAACAATAAGATACGAATATCTGTGTGTAATGTTTTTCAATATTGTATCTACTCCGTAGGTATTACCTATTATTCAGCGCCCTGATAATATTACTCAGCGTTCTGATACCATCGTCCTTGCTGCGGCGGCGGCGTCCTTGTAAAAGAATCGTAACGCCGAAGGATTTATCAGGCAACTAAGAATAATTTGTCGAAAAGTCGCGTTCTTTAATAACAGTATTAATCGGATAACTTATATGGTGCCATTTTTGTGAAAGATCCCCTCATGGGCGTTTTACAATAAAAGATGGTGTTTTACCTAAGCTCCATTTGTAGACAATTATTACATGTGACTAGAACAGACTAGAGCAATTACGCATTCTGGGAATTTATATGTGAGATTTTAAAGAGATGCGTTTTGAATTCAGACTGAAATTGACTAGAAAAGGTTGATTTTTCTAGTGTAAGACATAGGTACTCACGACATTCTTGCCTAAAAAATTAACGAGTATAAATTTTCATGATAAAATTGAATAATGCCTCTCTTAAGTAAGTAAATTTCCTCCCTTAATCTAAGTAAACAATAAAGATAATGCAGTAAACAATCCATTGTTTTCTTTTCTTTGATGAAATTCGCTTTATCTTAAACGATGCCGACGAGAGAGGGAGGGAAGAATAATGTACTAAGGTAGGTACAGGTTGTAGAAAATTTTCTGCAGAGATAAGAAAACTCGGCTCATAGCTTTTTATAACAGCGCTTTTAGTGTCTACTTCATAGGTACAGTGAAAATGTTTTTCAGAACTCAATTTCGTAATCAGTAATCCGTAAGTTGCATCAATTACGAATTTTTAAACCAATTTTTCGGTAAAATACATTATTTAACGGTTAGAACGCTGGAGTCACACCACTGGGGTTTCGGGTTAGATTCTCTAATATTTAAGTAAACTTTTCACAAGACTTGGTGTTTATTATTGATACCCTCCACAATTATTTGTTGGGTCTTGGCTTTTTGAGGTGGATAAAATAAATAAATAAATAATTGAATTTATCATTATTCTAAGTTGCTCTTCTTTCCTTAGATATGCCACATATGAATTGCTTAGTCATTTAAAATATAAACCTTGTTTTTTTTAATCTCTAAATAGATAAGAAGCTTTTTTCCTAACTCGGGAATATGGATATTCAAGCCTCTACAGGGCTTATGACCTGTTATTGGCTGGGCTCAGCGGCAATATTGTAGAGATAAAAAAATAATATACCTACTCCCATCACGGAAGAAATCCAGATTTGTGTGCAAGTATTTGGACATGCTAAAAATGTTATAAATATTGCTTAAACGCATACGAAATATAAACCTAACTGCATTTTTGGTTGCCAATTTACAATCTAAATACGCCATGAAACCATGCATGTTTCCATCGCCTAATTATAATAATATGGGTGCCCTTCAGGTGATTTCTCACAAAAATGGCGCTTAATAAATTATCCTAATTATAATAATAATAACGGGTTATCTCGATTAATATGGGTTTAAATTGAAAAATTTTAACAAAAATTACTCAATACAATTACACATTCCTCGAGTAATCACAGGTATAGTGAAAAACTTCATGTATAAAAAGACCTCTAAAGTAAAATTAATTAGTCTTAACCAGTCTGACGATGCTAGCGATAAAATTAATTACTAACGCTTTTTTCAGTACCTTTGTGTTTTAATTCACTAGAAAAAAACTGTGTGTTTTTTCGCAATTAAAGTTAAGACCACTACCGCTGACGGACTGCAAAACTGTCGACAAGTTTGCAAACTGGGTAACAATAAACATCATGTTTCATTGCTCAGTGACGCCAGCTTGAGGTAAATATGGAAGCTGGAAGGTGGAAGCCCATCAGATTATTACATGTAGCTCTTCATGAATGCCTAGACTGGTTTTATTTAAGTCAAATTTAATTTAATGAATAATTAAATTAAATTTGACTTAAATTAATTAAATTAAACTTGACTTGGTCTGCGACGTGGTGCAGCGAACTGCTTGGTTGAAGTGGAAAATGGGCCGGTCACATAGCCAGAATGACGGACGACAGATGGACGAAACGCGTTCTGGTGTAGGAGACCGAGGAACCAGAGGCCTCAAGGACGTCCATCGATGAGATGGGTGGACGACATCAGGAAGTCTGCTGGAAGACAGTGGATTGGGGACGGCGCAGGATCGGGAGGAGTGGAGACGGCAGGGGGAGGCCTATGTCCAGCAGTGGACCTCAACGGGCTGAGATGATGATGATGATGATGAATAATTAAATTTAGAAGTCTTAGTAGTCATTATAGAGATAAGCATTATCGACAAAATTAAGAAAGGTCTTTTACGATGGTTCGGTCATGTAGAACGAGCGGATGATGAAAGAACGTATAAAATAAATAAAAGGCGCTTGTTAATTCAAATTATAAATAGATGTATAAAATCGAGGAAGTTTTTCACAAGAAATAGACATAAGGCATGATCATTAGTAAAGAACAAGTGTATTACAAAAAAGTTATATCCTAATGTAAGAAGTCCAAAAAATAAATTGTTATCATAATAGTAACGCGTGTAAAGTGCATAAGAAGAGTATTGAATGAAAAAATGGAGGATTTTTTTTAAAATATACTTGAAATAATAACTTTTCCAGAGTGGTTTGAATTTCAAAAATGTCCTACTCTGGCTCTGTCATTGGGAAAATGGTACGTGATGGTTAGTTAGTTAGTAGTGTATCGATTGTTGGAGGAAAAGCGCTCAATAAGAAACATGTCTGCATTAGTAGTAAATTGAAACATTTACTTATTACGTCAAGGTGGCTATTTATAAACATAAATATATAAAAAATGTCTTATTATCATTAATATCCGCTCCCTATGTTAGAGCATATGTGATTCCACAAACTGCCTCCAAGCCAAGCGATCGGTGCCAGTTCCCGCTCATCCTCCCAGGTCAGGCCCACGTCCCGCATTTCCACTTAAAATTACTAACAAAAATAAATAAACTGTTGGTTTTTTATCATATGGAGATAAAAAATTTTCAAGGTAGGTAGAACCAAAAGTATTTATGTTAAGAATTTTTATTCATTAGGTTTTCTGGTTTCCAAACTTGTCTGGTTTGAAGAAAAGAAATCAATCTTTTGTCTTTCAATCTAGGAGTTCTTAGAATGTTGCCTAGCCAACCAAATGCCTAATGACACTGGATATGAGAGTTTATTCCTGGTCAGAAAAACCTACATAGTTCCTGTTTAATGTTTCTCAAATATAGGTGAGCATTTTTGCAAAATCGTAATAAAAGCTTTCTTATAAATGAGCCAATGCTTGAATCGGCACAATTTAGCTATTGGAAAATTGTCCGTAATTGCCAGATTTCACCAGATTTTTAGAATTCTTGATGTAAAAGTAAATGTTTTATTTTAATTTTACAGACTTTTTATACGGTACATAGTTATTATTGCTAGTAAATTTGTGTCTCCACTTACCTAAGTGCATATAACGACTTGTTTACTTACTTTATCGTATAATTTGCATTTATGTACATACATAGTTTGGGTGCTCCTATTTAATTGAAATTATAATAATACCTAATCGTGATATGCATATATAAAAGCATGAAACAGTAATCTGAAAGAAGACTTCTGCACGCCATGAAAACAGCATCGTTGTATTATTATTGTTATACAAATAATTTTCGTATAAAATATATCTGAAAGGCGCTTGTTAATTTCAAAATTTATAAATAAACTACATGTAATAATGTTGACCATGGCTAATTTTTTTTCCCTAAATAAAGTAAGTAAGTAAAGATCATTATAAAACAAAAAGTTTGTGTATTAAAAAAAGTAAAAATCCAAAAGGAAAAATAGTAAAAACGTGTTAAGATAGTAAAAATAATAAGAGTATTAAAAAAAGGTTAAAAATGTTATAATTATTTAAAAGATACGTGATGATAATAATTTTTTCTTAAATTCGTTTATGGAATCTCCAAAAATGTCGATACTGTCGGCTCTGTCACTGTGAATCCTATTGTACTCTTTATACATACGAGAAAGAGGATTGTATAGGTATTAGGTATCCTGTATTGGAGGAAAAGCGCTCAACCTTGAAAATGTCTGCATTACGAAGGCGAAAATTGGTACGCAGACCAATTTCACTTATTATTGCTGTATCATTGTATTTATAAACATATATAAACATCATCATCATCATAATTGCGTATCCGCTCCCTATGTGGAGCATATAGATTCCACAAACTGCGTCCAAGCCAAGCGATCGGCCGCCAGTTACCGCGCATCCTCCCAGGTCAGGCCCACGTCCCGCAGTTTTGACGTAAGCTGCCGATGGATTGTCAACAGCGGACCTTAAAGACGCCGAGAACCTGATGGCTTGTAAAATAGGGCAAGCATGGTTAAGGCTCATCGGGAGGCATACGTAGAATATAATGGCCTAGCCAGCGTGTGTTGTACGCCTACGCCGGATGACAGTGGATACCAAGGATTGCTGCGTTCGTTGTTTCACTTCTGTGTTCCTTACAAAGTCAAACCACCGCACACCTAATATTCTTCTAAGAAACCTATTCTCAAACCTTAGAAGTCTGCTATTTATATAAACAAGTGAGATTAATTATGTTTCTCCCTTTTTTCAAACTGTCTGGTTTGAAGAAAAGTAATCAAACTTTATAGCTGAGCAAGCTGCGACTCACTCCAGATCTACAAGCAAGATTTCTTAAGAATGTTGCTATACAACTAGGTATGCTTTCACAGAGAGCAGGTATGGAATAATGATGATATTCTTATGCCCGCTGTATACGGGGACAGTTTCTTGTTCAGAAAACTACACAGTTTCTTGTTCAGAAAACTGTGCAGTCTGTCAAACTTCTGTCAAAAGACACGCTAAATATGTGTATTTTTTGAAACGCGATTGTAAGTTATTATCGTATGTTTGCTCTCAGGAAATTGTATATTTAGCTAATAATGTAAATATGTTATTGGTTTTTTACGTATTTTAAAAGCATACAATGAAAACCAATGTCTACTTAAACGTTTACAATGTCTACATTTCTTTTATAAGCACGCATTTTTTTAAACAGTTTTCGTTGTATACGGGACCGTTTTCAGACTGCATAGAAAACTGCGCAGTAAAAACTGTCCCGTATATAGCGGGCTTTAGATTGCTTAGGTACATACTTACGTAATAAATAAACTTTCAACTATGTACTGCAGGTAATCACGTTTTTTACACCGCCGCGCCACCGTGAAGTCCAGAAAATAATATAAAAAAATAATCGGTTTAGCAAACGAGCATCAAAGACTAAACTGACAGAAAAAGTATACGATTATTACTAAACGTTTCCGTTGATCATAATAACAAGATAATTTTTCAACTAAGCGTGAAAGATTCTCTGCACAAAATGCATAATTCAGAATAAACGCATCGAGTAATTGCAGTATAAACCATGTTAAATGAGTGGCAAATTCGTTTAGCGTTTTTTCAAATCACCGCATTTCCCGCCAAAAGTTTCCACGGCGGCCATTACGGAGTCGCCAGCCATCTTAGCGAGCTGAAATGTCCACAAATAGTACCTACTAGACTACAAGGAGACAAAAATGTCTGGCGAAACGGAGCAGGGTTCACAAACTACAATATCCAGAAATCGTACCAAAACTGGAACGTTGCCCATGTCATTTAATTTTCCAACGCAATGCAGGATATACATTTGTTAGCGCAGAATATAAATTTATTATGGAATTAACGGTTAAGTTAGCGCTTCGAGTTATATAAATATGGTTTTGAAAATTAATTGAAAAAGTTTTGTTATATTATCACGACTAAACCTGAAATTGTAATAATTGCGACCACCTACATTCCTACATTTTTAATTATTTTAATGCTGTATTTTAATTATTTTGTATTGATAAACCAACCTCAATTAAATTAAAAGCTAGCGTGAATGTTTGACCAAATTTGAGGATCGTAGGTAGGTATTTTTTTAAAAACCTGCTCAAAACATCAAACCACTTTGTTAGTGCTAAAATTATACAAGAATTGAAATCTACGTTAATTAAGTTGCACAATTTAATGGATTATAATTTATTTTGGTCAACCCTAAATATCAAAATACGCATTTCATCAAGACCTCCCATTGTGACGTTCGGATTTAGAAGTCTTTTTTCATGGAAATAATTAAAATAAAATTACAAAATAAATTATGTATTAAAAAATTTTTACGCTTAGATTCCTTTTAATTAAAAGTCTAGTATCTTCTTAATTCTTTTTCTTATCTTATCTATTATCCTATCTATCTATTTATCCATTATACATATATATTTTTAAGTTTTTATTAACATTTCACATAAAATTTTCGTTTGTAATCACAATTAATTATAAAAGAAAGATGGCGACTCACTCAGTACCTTATACATTATCTTTTCTAGTATTTATATTAGTATCTAGTATCCATTAAAACATATATTTAAAATATTCTTATCACGTTGGTACCTAAGTTTAAAAAAAAATAGCATGTCTTTTTCAAAAAACACGATTATATTGAAAAATAGAAAATCCGTAGGTACCTATGTATGTATATGGTGTCAACTGAAGTGCATTTTAATTTAGTATTGATTATCTGCAAACTTTTGTAAACGGAAAAAAATCAAATTAGGCTGTGACACATGCCGCAAAACTAGTGTAGTATAGGTGTAACCTATACAGTGAAAGCCCCACCTTTTCCCTAGACTGTTGAGTCTTTTTTCAGTCCAACACAACTCTACCGTTTTTTTAAAGCTAATCCGCGAAATTTAATAGATTTCAGTTTTAACTGGAAAAAGGCGTAAGAAAATAAGGTTAAATACGCGACCAAATGCTTTCATTGCCCCTATCACTGTCTCGGCTCTAAGATTGTCATAAACACATGCACCCCAACCTGCTTAAGGAGCTGGCCCAAATTTACAGTGATAGGGATATTAGTAATTCTACCCCTTTTTTAGTCGTTAGTTACAACCACCTCCCGCCCAACCGCAGCCTCCCGCCCGCCCGCCGCCAACCACGCCTTTACCTATGCTGATATACCTGGGTACTTAGTAATTGTTAGGTAGGTAGGTACCCTCCGATATTTTACAGAAAAGTACGAACTTAATTGAAGCAGGATAAAAAAAATTCAAAAGTAAAAAAGGCAGTTTAATCCTTAATTTATTTCCTCGATCCAGGAATATCCGGATCTAAACAAATGTTCACGTACAGCAAGTAAGCTCGCTAAATCTGCTCAATGGAAAGATAGAGAAAATATTATACACAATGTTCAGTGCATTATCCTAGTTCCGCAGTGTACCTGAGAATGCATTCGACACTGCAAGTAAACGCAAATGGAATAGGGAATAGAGATAACAGTGCAGTTCTGGATGCACTTACCTCTGGCTTATATGGAGAATGTATGCATCCAATGCTGATACCATGGATCTAAGTTCCAAGCATGGTTTGTATGGCAAGTATTATGGCAAGGCTTACGCAATACATGAAACGTCGAAACGTGCAGTGAATTAAAATAAGGTAAGTATAGATACTAAGGATTACTGTAAATCTGCGTTGTCTTATTTACCAGCATTAAAAGGACTCTGCATTGCATAATACTAGTACCTGTTATGCAATTAATATACATATATATGTATATAAATATATTGTGTTTTTTTATACACAATGTAAAAAAAACACAATTATTGAACCTCTCTGCCTGCCGCTTCAAGGAATGGCGTGATGGTTAGTTAGTAATTTATATTTATTTATCTGAACGTCGTGTTTACCTAGAAGTGCAATAATACTTGAAGCCGGTTCGTGGTGCAACACAGAAGAGTTAGGAATACATCAATCCTTTTGTTAAAACAATGCAAATACATATAATTATTTTACGTCGGAATAAGACCATAGATTACTGAAGCATAAAGTAGATTTATTCTTACTGAAAACATTGTGTAATTACGTTTCGCTTAACAGCCGATACAATGTTCTTGGAATGGTTCTTTGTGATTATTTTTATTTAATTACATTTTAAATTAAATTTACAGTGGAAATGCTAATTAAACTCTTGAAATGGAACGAGGACTTGGAAGAGCTTAAGTAAACTAATAAGGTTTAATTTTGTTAACTCGGTCTAGATTCAAATGGAAACTTCTAGTGGATTCAAAACTCAATTAGTGTAAAACTTTTTAGAAGAAAACAATTACCGTTTAGAAAACAAAGTAATTAAAATCGATAAAATAATGTAAAAAATGGAAACTATCGTAGTTTTATTACGAAATAATGGATACAAATCCATTAACTTGAAAACTAAAAAAAAAACCTATAAAGCTAGAATTTTTTTTAAACTTTTTTCCTACAAAAACTATCATAAAACTTGTAGAATTACGTAAAAAAAAAATTATTTTATGTAAATTTTTGGTAGAATTGAAATGCTTGAATTATTTCAGAATTTAAGTAGAAACATGCATATAGATTTTTTTCAACTCCTTTCTTAAAAATGTTAGACGAGTGCTCGTAGCATTTCAAAACCAATACAATCCCTTAAAATTAAAAAAAATATCAGTTGATATTCATTAAAATTTCGAAATTTCAATTCAAATTTATGTTACTAATATAAATTTATGGTTTAGTTCAGCCATGTACAACAGCCTTGCTGAGCAACATTAATCTTTATGGACCGATTGTATAGATCTGAATATTCCCTGGTGGGGTTGAAGCTGATATTATTATACGGGTATCGAGTTGATTAACATAAAGGGGTAGTTCCGATAGAATCTTGGCTTACCGAGATCGTAACAAAATGGCGGAGATGATATTGTACAAACGAATATAAAATAAATTCAGCAATAATCAAATCATAAACCCAATCCACTAACAACCAGAGATATTGTTAAAGATCAAAGTAACACAACTAATCAAATACAAAATAAAAATATTTTCAACAGTAATTACGATTTTTGAAACATCGCGTTTACATATTTATTGTATCTACAGTAGGTAGAGGGATTGTGTTTGATTTCCGTTACAATTAAAATGTTGACAGAAATGTTTACTATATCTGCCTCGTAGCATAGTGGTAGCGTATTTGGCTACCGTGCATGAGGTCGCGGGTTCGATTCCCGTAGGGAATCAACATGAAATATTTATTTACATGTGATTTTCATAAGTATTAATATTTCATGTGTGATACCTTGGACTGGTACTGAAGCGAATGACTGATGATGATCAGGTAAAATGTGAGCTTTATGTAATAAAACGATCAATATACACTACACTTGGTGTACCGATGCAGTGCCTTATGCACCATTGGTGCGGATAAGGGAAAGTAGTGGTAGTTTGCCATGAGCTTTTCTTTTAATTTCATAGCACTAGTAGATACATGCTGCACTAGAAACATGCCATCTAACAAATCTAATCTGTATGAAGAAATACGCATATATTATTCGGTTTAATTAGGTATAAACCTATTATTAAATAATAAGTGATAAGATTCAAAAAATAAATTATAATGCATTTTTTGAAATAGTAGGTAACCCAAAATATCGCACAAAACGAAACTTCAAATGCTTATCCTTTTTTAATATTTTTTTGGTGAAAACCCGCTTTTTCGTTACGTTATGTCGATGCGAGTTGCGGTAGCTTGCTGCTCGCAGTTCCATATAGAGGGGGTAACATTACATCCCCTGTACAATGCACCTAACTGCACCATTCCCGGAATATACGGTAATCGCCGGCTGTAGGTGACGTTACAGAGGGTTACTGCGAATTAAAAGGAGAATGAAAACGTTTTCCAGCTATTCCGTGCTGGTGGAATTAGAGAGATAGTCATTTTAGAAAATAAAAACATTGATTTAATTATATTATTCTTTACTGTGGTTGAATAATAATATATATTTTTTAAATGGATGATTTCTATAGCGCCGTTTTTGTAAACTATTATCTCAAGGGCACTCAATAGGTAGATACTATAAGATTGCATAGATTTTTTTCGTTGTTTTTTTAAATATTGTTTCGTTAGTGTCTAGATATCAGTTATCAGCAAAAACTTTACCTACGCATTACGAAAAATAGACAAAATTGACCTGCTACCATTAACATTATCATTTCCCGTCCATTCTCTCAGTATATTTAGTTATAAAGCGCCTTGGAGGTGATTTTTCAAGTTAGCCGACTATTATTTTTATTATTATTATTTCCGTAAGTGGAGGATATGGACCCCACAAAACGCCTACAAATTACAAGAACACATATACACTAAATAAAAATACAGTTCTATTAACAAGCATATTCACCATGTTTGATAGCCTAATATTATATTTAAAAAAAGCCAAAAATGAGTTTCCGTTATTTTTTTTTATGGAATTATTTTCTTTCCGAAATTCGCAACGCTATGCCTAGAAAACATTTTGAAGTATAGGTACGTGGTAATTTGTTCGTAGCTTTTTGGCTGCCAACAAATCCGGAACACCATTTTGAAAACACCTAAATTTGAAAACACCAAAAGCTGTATTGGAGCCTACAGTGGAGCCTTAAGAAAAGTTTCGCAATAAAAAACAGACGTTTCGAAATGTCAGTAATTGCAAATACCTGTAGATACCTAGTTATAATAATATCTACACATAATATATGTAGATTAGTGGTATCCAGCATAGCAATGCTATAATTATTCTGCATAGATCGCGCTATAAAGTCCAATTTGGTGGATGCAATAAAGGCCCGTAGCGCAAAACATTGGTCCGGTACTGTAGATTGGATTGGAATTAACAGCCGAAACCCAATTAGTCCAAATTAAAATTTAAACTCCAACATGACGTCACTGCACATAATTGAAGTAGTTTATCGAATTACAAATCCGGTGAAACATTATTTATAAAAAAAATATTTTCATGATATTTCTTTATAGCGAGATTTGAAAAAAAAAGTTTGTTCAAACATTAGACTTTATAAATATAGAAAACATTTACTTAAATTTGTAGGTGTTTTTTAATTGACTGTAATACATCTTATTATTTTTACAGAAAAATACAAGAAAATTTTATTTTTAAAATACCCAATAAAAACCAGGCTACGGAATATCTTAAGAACAATATTATGTAGATAAAAAATAAATCACTAGAAAGCTATGTTCATCTGTGGTTAGGAATAGAAATAATGCTGAATAGCGACAAAATTTTGGCATCCATCTTTTCCAATAAAACTTGTGATATTTAAACTTTTAATCTGGTTGAAGATCTTACTCAGAAATGAATGAACCTTTGTTTAACCTACGGATTAATCACATAAATGTCAGTAACTGGAGACTTGAAATGGAGTACCTACTCACGATAATTATCAAGTGCTCGTCACTTAATGAACATTTTTCATGTAAGACGATCTAAATAATGTGGTATTGTACATTGTACACGCAAAATAAATTTTGCGCTTATCTTGATGTGGTTTAGTCTCATATTAAAGAATTTAACTGTTCTCGTTATTGTTTTTACAGTATCATTTAAGATTACGCTATCGACAGTGTCAGATGACCTTTGTTAGGACGCCATTTTTAATGCATGGTTAATGGCGGTTGAAAAATTCCACATAATTTAATCTGATCCAAGTGCCCGTAAAGCTGGGGTACATATTTTCGTTTTTAATCGCGATTAATCATAGCTGATAACGTACGTAGTATTAAAAAAATTAAAAATACTAGGTATGTGCATAGAACGTAGTATCTAACTAGGTAGGTACAACACTGATACTCAGTTTGATAAAAGCATCGGGTTTGAAGTGACAAAATATTTGCCAAATTAAACATTTAAAAATTATGATCACGTGGTCTAAATGCTAATCCACTCATTCTTATAACGGGTATTTTGGGTTTGATTTTGAATCTCAGAGAGATCATTACAATATTTCAATGTTATTTTTGCGTTTTGTGAGCTGTCTACCTATTTTTAATATTTTTTATTGGAAATCAACAGCCATGAACAAAAATAAATATAAATATACAATATAAGGAGCTGATATGAGGCCAATTACAGATTTCACATTTTATACAAACAATATGTAATATATCTAACAATATTATTTTTATTGTGACTAAGCATTATAGCCGCGTAAAAAATTGCTACTTTTGAATAAAGTAGTACAAAATTGTCTATTTAATCGATAGTGAAGAGTTTAAAAAGACATTAGATAGCTCTGTTTACCAATTAATTTTACTTTATTGTATGTCATATGAATTACAGATAGTAAGGTTATCGTTTATGAAGTTATAAGGTAAGCTTTATACTTCAAAAAATACATTTTAATAAATAATATTGATATCGTAATGTTGAAAATAATGACTATGTTGTTAATAAACGGACAAAATAATAAACTACAACGAATTATTTGTATAAAAATCGATTTGTAACAATCGTTTGATATAAGAATCGTTTGAAATCTTATGGTGAAATATTTTATGGGAAGTTGAGAAACGTTTTATCATTGAATCGCTACCCCTAAATAAAACATTACAGATGTTGTAAAACTGTTTAAAAGGGGTAGGTATTGACACAATACAAGGGACCTTGAGATCCCACGTGCAATAATACGGAAGACACAATATGTGGCGGAGTTAGTAGCAGGGTGTAACAAAATCTAGTCGTAAAACCCTCTGGACATTTAGTCGTAAAAATACTCGTAAAAGTAATTGGGCTTTATTCAAATAAGTGACGTTTATTGCCAATGCAATGAACATTTAAATTATCAACGCCGTTTTACAATCGGAATCCGATTTCTAAAATATTCACTTCCTTCGCGAAAACAAATATTGGGCTTTATACGAGTCACTGGAGCGTAAAATTGTACCGTTTCTTTTATTGAATGAGACTGGAATAATGTAAAGAGAATTCAATATAATAAAAGATAGATCGAGATTTTACTGCCTCCTTTATGTGAGTGTCAATGACTCCACGGAAAGGTGATGATTTGAATGATAGCCATTAAATGAATTCAAAAGATTGAATCGTAAAAAATGGGCACTTCAAAATACACATAATGGCGTTTAAATGTCAATAATTTTAATTAAAGTAATATTCTACCAGCGAAAATCTACTAAGTAAAAAAGTAAATCATATCAATCCAACTACTCAAATGTTTTTTTAAATACATGTAAATATAAATAATGCTGTTGTAAAATGAAAAAATACGATGCGATGTTTTATGCTTAATATTTTATCAGCTCAGCTTAACAATTCATAAAGGTTAGGAGAAAAAATATGAATTTTAATAAGCAAGAAATTTCCCTGAATTTCTGAAGAAGTTGTATTTTATGAGCAACTATTGCGAAAAGCATTATTTTTACAGCGGTCGTAAACGGTGCTGAAGAAATTCCGAAAGTACTGGAAATTTTTCCCTTCCTTCAGGAGTTTGAAGTGCGCAAGATTAAGTAAACATCTATATTTATACAGTCTGATACTCATAACTAGTGTGTTAGGAGTCTAGTTAACTTTTCATTCTTGTAGCATCGCTCCCTTTAAGTTTGAAAAACCTTGTTAAAAACTGGTCCCGTTTGCATACAAATTTCACACGTAATTTTACTTGTATTTATAATTCACGGGCGAGAAAATCGGTTGCATACTTTACTCAATATCTCACGTGCTCACACAAGGACAAGCAAGACCTGTTTCACTTCTTCTTCTGAGAAGTATTGGTATACTTACTATTTGTTCAATGAAAGGTACCATTTTTAGGTAACAAGAACAAATAAATTGTTTAAACTTAAAAGCTCTCGATTAGATGAGTCGTTCTGTCGTTACTAAAACCAAATTTCTTCACTGTTTAATACCTTTAATGTGATAAATTAGTCACCTCTACTCATAACTCATCCGATCCATAAAAATGGTAGAAATTTCCTATTGACTCATTCCGTGTTTCTTTAATGCACCTTCAAATATTTATTACCTTCCCTATAACAGATTCCCATACGTCAAACGCGCATTTTTAAATCAAACACATAAGTATGTAACTAACTTGTTTTATTTCACATCAACCAATGATGTTGGAAAATAATCCATTAAAATATTTACGACCGCGGAATAGTAACTAAACATGTAACTTTTCCTGATCCATTGGTTAAGAGATAACGGGATAAAATATTTGAGTGTTTTTTGAGGTTCCGCCTTGGTAATTAAAGGTAGCGCGTAGGTTCCAACTAGATTTTATGTAGACATAAGAATGCGGTCTTTCGTGATCTGGGTATCAGATTTATGTTAGTAATGATATCATTAGCCGTGCTCAGTAACAGGTCAAGAAAATTTAGGTAAAAGTTAGGAGTAAATATTATGTATTATATGCGTGTATTTTGTTAAAAGGTATTCAGAAAAAAGGTTGCCTTGGAGATATTTTGTGAAAACCACATGCTCCACGTAGGGAGCGGATATGGTATCGTATGATGATGATGTTAGACAAATCTTTGAGACAAAAAAAACATAAAATTTAAAAAACATTTGCGCAAATATTTATAATGTAGCTAAGACGAAATTGTTTATTGGCATTAATTCTAGCGTTACGATATTTTCTAATCTCTCTTAGAAGGCGTATAATTTGTAATTGCAATCATAATTCGCACGTGATGTCGTGTTTTACATAATTCGCTCATGCGGGAGAGTGAAATTGGCCAAATAATCCTGCACCCTTCACTAATATAGTAATCGCCATTTTTCAAACGTGCTAAGCCCAGGATCTTATAAAATGGTGGGGTAGTTTTTTCATCTCGCGTAGGCTACAAACTCTCCAAGGAAACGCAGATGTATTTCAAGGGGGTGAAGTTAATTCGCCGGGAGGGTATGTGAGGAGGGTTTGTACATAATTTACCCTCCCATCGCTCTCTCCCTGGTACCCCGTTGGGCCGCTAAATGTATCTTGTAAACTAATAATTCCCAACATACGCCCCATAGCGAGTGTTGTGGAAGGCTTTGGAAATGCAAATCTCACCCCCTACTAGGGGTTAGTCCTCGCTGCGTTGGACAATCTAAATTACGTCTGCATGTATAATAATTTATTAAACATTTCACCCTCGGAGATGCAAGTCTGTGGGGAATTTTTTTATTAACTTTTTAATTGTTTTGTATTGGAAATGCGCAAGTTAATATTTGTGGGAATATTTTTTTAATAACTTTTTAACTTGTTTTGTATTGGAAAACTGCGCAAGTTAATATTTGTTTGCTGTGTTTCATTGAATGGCAAAGCAAACTTCAAACGATAAATCTTTCATTGTTTGCGAAAAATATCTACTCACAATTATCGCAGACGAGATATTGGAAGGGAATATGGATATCTAGGCGTTTACAGGGCTTAAACCTGTCATTGGGTTAAGTGGCCTCTTGATGTATACGCATTCCCATATGGAATCTGATAAAATATAAAATTTGTTATTCCATATCTGCAAATATATAAAAATATATATGTATGTTATGAATTGTGAAAGAATAGCCAACGGAAATGTGTGTAAACTTTAAATAAATCCAATATGATTTGATATATTATTAATTATGAAGACCTTAATTAATGACTTGAGTTGTGAAATGTTTTTTGTTCGTTTATTCCTTGCCTTAGTACCTACAAGAAGAGTTTTTGTGAAATAAGGCAACGTTTTTTTCGAAATTAGTTCGATCTTTTTTGATAAATAAGCCTAAGTAAATAAGTTCAGATGTTCAAAAGTACATACACGAAGTAATTGAAAGTAAAATAAATGGATGAAGGTACGTATTTAACAAATATAATTAAAAAAATATTACCGTAGGTACCTACTCTTGCTCTAAATAAATATTCAAATTCAGAATAACGCCCCTAGCAGTAAAACGTGTGCACTGTGTCGCTCGTAATGCCTCCATACGGCCCTGTTCCAACATTGACGCCATATTCTCGTGGAAAAATGCATTTTGATTGGCTGCAGCAATAAACATGTCGGATTTCTGAATATTAATTTATTATGATGAAGCCTAATAACTTTGCTTTCGTACCTACTAGATTCCTGGATATTTATAAAATAGATGTAGGTAATTACATATATGTTACAAACAACATTTTGAGTGTGTCCAAATACTTGGAGACAAATTGAAGATTCATCTTCAGGCGTTTCCTAGTAGGTGATATAATTCGATAAGAATCTCACTTGCAATCATAAAGGTTTCTGCTAAAATGCTTAGCAATTTTCTCAATGGATGACAGAGAGTATTCACATGTGAAGCGTCGCGCCATTTAACTGTATATTGGCAGATATGGATATCAAATACTAGGTGAAATGGGGAATGTTGTAATACATCATGTGGCCACTTACCCAGCCAATGACAGGTCATAAGCCCTGTAAACGCTAGATATCCATATTCCCTTCCAAATTTCTCGTCGCTGTTGAGATGTCAAATTGTACATAAATGTTACATTCATAATCGTAATTTGAGGTTAAAATACTAATTTAGTGTTAAACCGGAAATCGTGAGGAGGTTTAGGGGAGGGAGCATAAAGTGTCCTTATCGCGAAAAGGAAAAATATCCATGATATAAATCTTCGGACATGCGTGTTAACGGTTTCCCCTGACCCAGTCAAAACACGACCGAAGATGCTTTAACGCTTCTATAAACAAGCGTAAAGGAGTAATTCCATACAACTTTATCGTCATTTCGTGTTGCTTTAAGTTGCAATTTCATGCCGGCGTAGCTCTAAACACCCACATTTATATCTTCCTTCCCGCTCTCGCACGCGCTCGGGCCGTCTTGAACGTGCGAGGGAGAGGCCCTCGATGAAACGTCAATTATTTTGCTTAAGTAAACTCGAAGGAATTGGGTAAATGTTTAGTGTTAGATAGTCGTGAAGATAGCGGAGAGGATTAGCACTGGATAGGTGTAATAATGTGGATGATTATGATGGAGATAGCTGAATAGCTTTTAGTACAAGATTATGAAATTACACAGTTACCGTGAATGTACAAGTCGTTCTATGTCGTTGAAAACTAACTGAATTGAGAACCAATAGTAACGTTAACTAGTCAACTAATTTCAGTTACAGTGTAACATTTATGTGATTCAATGCTTATTTTTGTAGAACGATGTACACGTGCCTGTGTAAGTAAATATTATTGTCCTTTATACAATGATTAAAGACATTTTTAAAAGCGTAAATGAATAACATTTACTTGTAATACTAGATTCGTTACATGTTTTTGGCGTCAAATCACAAATGTATAAGTAAAATTTAAAAAGTCTTTTTACTGGTGTTTTTGGAACAAAAAATGGAGTGACGGCGATAATACAAGTCTCCAAATAAAGCTTTTAGAATTTCAAGGGTTAGGGGTATCAAAAAATGATGTTAAAAAATGCCGTTTTCACAATATTCCCCTATTCTGATGCGGTTTTTCTGTCCTCACCCATTAAACCTGCCCCTAGTGTTGGGATTGCAAATTTGTGGTACAATTTACGATCATGCTTGTCGCGTATTATTTTGGCTACACTGGATGGTCTCAAATGGCGTTATTGGCATTCTGGCGGCTAGCTACATCACGAAACGACATTCCGCCGATCCGGCGCACGGAAATCTAGGCTGTATTCCCCTACGCAGAGGGACCATTTAGCCGTCCATCTTCATGTAGACTTACGACCACCGCTCCGGGGATGGTCGTCCATTCTTGTAAAGGGGTGTTTTCACACCCACAGAGGCAATATACATACATTACTGATAAAATGGGGAGAATCTCTGAAACTGATGTCCTGAAATTTCTCTTTACAAGTTCCAGTAAACAGACGCCTCCTCAAAAGATGCACCGGTGCCAAAAAACATTATCTTCCATCACACGTGAATAAACGACGTCTTTTTATCCCTCTTGAAAAAATCCCAGAACGTCGCACGAATATTGCGAAAATTTCTGTACAAAGTAAGGGAAATATGTTAGGGTGATTCGACTTTAGGGGATGTTCTTGAAAAAGTTTTCTTCCCTCAGCTGAACTATGGGCTTCAGTAATATTGGTGTGCAAGGAAGATTTGGAAAATTGATATTTTATTCCTGAATGTCTTACCAAAATTATCGACAAAACGTTTATCATGAAGCATCGAATTTGTCTGAACGATTTATTTGCAGTAAATATGAAATGTTTCTGTTTTATTACTTCTTACCCCCGTAGCTCATCATTCAGTCGCTTTATTAAACCCAAGTATGTAAGTCCTTATACTTTATTGTTCTTTTGTTTTCATAAACGAGTAGATAGTATTCAAATAAAACATGACATGGCGACTATTTAAAAAAACATTTTTCTAACGGTTGCTTAAAAAACACCGATATATTTTTCAAAATACTTATTCTAAGAGTAATCTACCTACGTAAAAAAAAATTTAAAAATTAGACCACTTTTCCATTTTACCCAAGATTTTTACAGACTGAAATTTTTCTCTTGAATGAAAAGCACTCGAATAGTCAGATATACCCTTCCAAAAGCTTCCATAAAACTGCTAAAGATCAGACTGGGGTTGATTTTACATAAAGAGGGGTTGAACGATATTGTTATGATATTACCATTCTATTTAAATATGATGAAACAGGTTTCCTTAACGTAATGGCTTGTTTTGTTATTGGTTCTATGTATTTCTCCACTACCTTTCTTGTATATTCCACCGCCTTTCCTTGGCCAGTTCTTATCCGATGGAGCGGACATAGTACCATAACGAGCCCTAAGGGAGTGGTAAACTAAATTGACTATTGTAACAGCTCGCCGGGGTGTAAGTTGACAGGGCCATACTAATTCCTTATAACGCTTAAATGTGATATGAAATTCTGTGAACTGATATCTACGTTCATTTTGCTTCCCCTAAACTCTGTGTTTTAGTGAAAATGTAGAGAAAGAAAATATCAATATGTTTTCTACTGTTGGTACAGAAACTTACTTACCTACTTACTAGAGTTAAAAACAAATGAAAAGTCCCTCAACTTTTTTATACAATAGTCATAATATAATACTTATACATATTATGTACTTTGTTTCACTCATTCAATTTATGACATCATTCCATTACCATCTATTTCTAGGTTATGTACCTACATATGAAAGATATGAACCATTTTCTACTTAGATGTCTATAATCACAGATAAATTCACTGGTTTCATATACCTTCGTACGCTTCGTATATTATATTCACTGCTATCTAAGGAAACACACTGCTATTCACTTAAATAGAATTTTATTCAACAAAATAAATAAATAGTACATTCAATTAAAAAACAGACATAAATGAGATAGTTCTGGTTAGTTAATGTATCGTTTCTCACTTCCGATACCACAGCTGAATCAATGTAATGAATTGCATTAAACATTCATACAGACGCTTAGAGTGGATGGAATTTATTATTCCATAGGTACGGGGACATTTACAATTTAGATAGGCTTACTCAACCATGACAAGTTGTGAGGCCTGCGTTGGCTATTATTCTGATTCTGAATAGAGAAATACTGAACGAAAATGTAGAAATACAAATATGATTAGGTATTGCTGTATTTTTTTACAGCTAGTATCACTATTACTAACTGTATTATTGTCCGCCTCGTGGCATGGCGGTAGCGCGTTTGGCTGCCATGCATGAGTTCGCGGGTTCGATTCCCGATGGGGTCAACATGAAATATATTCATCTACATGTGATTTTCATATTAATATTTTCATGGGTGATACCTTGGACTGGTACTGAAGCGTAAGACTGATCATCCAACCTTCATGAAATAAAATGATCAAGATACACTGCACTTGGTGTACCAATGCCCTATGCACCATTGGGGTGCGGATAAGGGAAAAGAAGTAGTAATCACTATTACTGCCGGATCTCGGTAATCAATGAAGAAAAAACAGGTCATTGAATTTATAATACGTAGGTATTGAGAAATTGAGATAAATACCCCTTTTTTTCCTTTTATCGCTGATAAATAATTATAACCGTATCTAATAAAGATTTTCTTTTTAAAGACCGTAAGTAAATTAGTTTTATAATTCTAAGCATCTACTTTCCTACTTCGCTGAAATCTTGTTTTATAATAACTGTTTTTCGTTCAGGGTTTGTTTGTAAAGAAGATTTGAATTTACCCAATTTCCCGTTCCTAGGATCACTTCGCTTAGGAATTAACATTTCATTTTCATAAAAACAATTTTCGAAGATAGTTAATATGCATTGTTTCAACTCGGGGATAAACATTGTACTTTAATAGAACTTTTGTAATTAGTTTTCATTACGAACCCTTTTAAGGCCGATAGCCTCACTCATTTACATAGGAGGGAGGGAGAGGTGGACAATGGGATGGGAAAGAGAGGGAAAAAGAGATATTGTGGGGTGGGGGGAATGGGTAGGACTCTGCCTCTCTGCGTAGAATTTCAATCGAAAATGATTAGCGCCATTTTTCCTTTGGGTCGGCTATTACTGAGAAGGCTGGGAAAGTTTTGTTACCATTGTTGTTCAGACAGGCTATGGGCCTTTCTTTTAACTGGTTTTACGTGACTATTCGGCTACCTCCGCCATTTCTCGGGGAGAATCTTACCAACAGTTTGAATCTGCTATATTTTTCCTTTATACCAGGTAGACTATACACTATATCTTTACTTTTATAACTGAAGTGGTACTTACGTACGCTTCATATATTATATTTACTGCTATCTAAGAAAACACGTTAAGAATGTTCCAGCTTTTTTAAACCTTATTATTTAGAAAACAATACTACATTTTACAAGGGTTTTTCACTAAAGTTTTTTACCGTTATTATTGTATTGATGTACTTTATCCTATAATATGTATTGCATTATTTAGTTGAAAGTTGTGTTTATGGCTTTCAGCAAATGCCTTTACAAATTTAATATAGATACCAAGTCACCAGCTACTCACATAAAATTCAATAACATCAATGCCTTAAAATTAAAATATTGATAATCTACATGGTTATTTCACGAATTAAAAAAGAGTGGTTTTTTATATATAACACATATAACACTGTTAAAAGTAATTTGAAGTAGGCATGGCATAATATATTTTATGTGATTACCAAGTAGTAGATATAAAACCACACGAAACTGAATAAACTGAAATATATTTTGTCATTTGCCATGATAGGGGTTGTAAAATGGGAAATTTATTGGCTTGCCAATAATGCAAAAATTTAGGTTAGATCAAAAACAGGGCTTTACAGTAGTTTGGTTCAAGGGAATTGCTTTTTTTTACCGATAATCAAAATTTATCAAATTCAACTACGCTTTAGATAAGATGTAACCGTTTATAAATTAAATTGAAAGAATTAGGGATAAACCAAATAAAATAAGAAGAACACAGAAATACAATCAGTTATGATTGTGAAAAATCAATTAAGAGTAATTTTATATTGTTTTGTCTCCTTGTGCACTTCGAATTCTTTGGGGGTTTGTGATATTGTACGCCTCTTAAAGGGCGTCTTCACTTGTTAAGGTGGTTAACATAAAGTAACGCCGCACCTACCTAGGTTCCATTATTATATTAACATTACACACGCAAGAGGAATTTGAGATCTACCAAAGAGAGATATCTAACCTTAATTTTGAGTGCCTAGATGTTTTCACTTCCAGGGATAGTTTATTATTTATTTATTTTGACACCTTTTTCATCCTAACCCTATCTGCCCTCCCCCGATACATATATTATAATGGCCGAGAAATATTCCGCTCTCGTTCCACGGTTATGCGAACCCCTATTTATTCGGCTGTTATTGGCACTTCTTCAATGTCAGGCGCACCCTGTTCGCTCTCGGCTATTCGGGCCCTTCTCACGAACCCCCGGTCTTAATTCAACCCCTCCTCTCTCCCTCCCCGTGGTGGGACACCCCTCACTCCTCTTACCCCACCCTCCGAGAGTGGAGGGAGGAATGATGTCCCCGCCAGAGCACTCTTCGCGATAAATAATATAATATCGCTTCATTCGATGTTTTCGCCGTAATTTATGGAAAATTTTATACGCAGGAAACGAGATTCGGTGTCAACGTTTTTTATTATTTATGTATCTATCGGTTACTTGTTTACAAACAAAAATATTATTCAATTTGGTGCTCAATTGCAACATGGAATATTTAGTAGGTAAGTACCTAAATATATTTTTATGATAAATACATAACTTCATAATTTAATAATACATAATCTAGATAGGTACCTAATCTGAGATAGGTACCTCCTTTTTCCTTATATTTTTTCCTCTATGTTTTTTCCTCAAACTAAAGTAATAATTTATTACTTATTTCCCGAGTTTTTAGAAATTCTGATAAAACGTTAACTTGTTATGGGTATAACGTGTATTTTTACATTTTAAGGAAGCTTTATGTAAGTATATCAATATATATATATAAGCTTTATATGTATCATTTACGATTAATTACGAAATAAATCGGACTTCCTATTTAAAAAACTGTTTAAAATAATAAATATGAAACAATAATACAAACTTTTAAAGACATGTTTTTAAAAGAGTAGAAAACACAGCGACAAAGTGTAGGTAAAGAAAAAATAATCTTAACAGAATTTGAACTGAGTGTAAGGGTGGAAAATGTTGGTTCATTTTCTCCCAAATAATTTTCTTCAGTAGAAGATTTTGTGCGAACCAGAAAAATACAAAAATCGTGCTAAAACTGCAAATAATAAAAGCTAACTACCAAATCATTGTCTTCACGGTTCCGCCATAGAATCAAAAGCTTCCTGAAGCCTTCAAAATGTTCTAGTCGATAAGCTTTGGGCTTACGACTACGGTCCTTATTGCTTTTATGCACTGAGACTACATTCCCGTGAATATCATAATGGTACTTAAGCCCTGTTGATTCCATCCCCAACGTTTTATATTGATCCGGAGAGACGACTACCAAGTAGTTATGGACTGTATACACGAAGACTAAAATGTAAAAATAGGGTTGATAAAATTTCGGGCAGTTTTCAAAAAGTTCATCCTCAGTTTACGTAAAATATTTTTTAGGTAGTTTTCCGATGTACTTTTTTGCGGGGGTTTTTTGCTAAAGTGTATTTGAAAAGTTCTTTCCTTCAATGAGGTTGGAATACATCCGGTTTAGGAGCGCAAGCGCACGAACCGTTTACTGAACGAAAGACACTACAACAATGGAATCAAAGATCTTTCATGAAAATAAAATAAACAAACAGTAAAAATCATCGTTAAATATGTACTTTTACAATAGTTAAAGTATTACGACTTTCAAAATTTGCAAGTGTTTAAAACAAACGACTCTTGTAAGTAAATAAGTTTTTTCGTGAAAATGTCCGAATAAAATTATACAAAATATTATGTTGCAAAAATACCAATTGAAAATGTATTATTTAGGATCCTTTAAATAACTTATTGCGTTAACATAACTGACGTCGTCATAAACAAGATAATTTTTTGAAAATCACAGAATATGATAATTAACTAACTAACCATCACGCCATTTCCCCGTAGGGGTAGGCAGAGAGGATAGAACGCCACACCACTCTGTCCTGGCATACTTCTCTTGCTTCCTCCACATTCATACATCTTCTCATGCACGCACGTCGATTATTCCGACTTCTTACATGCAAGACACTTAATATCTAATAATCCTTTACAATTGAAGTTTTCTAATTGATTTTTGTAGGTTGTTCGGTAGGTAGAAATCACATTGTGTTTTTTCCAGTAAAAACAAGCTTTTTATGGAACTGCTAATTTTAAATGTGGAAACCTCGTTATTTATATGAAAATGTGGAGTTTTATGGGGGAGCTTATTTCCTGAATAAGTTTATGAGCCTACAATAATGTGTACTAGACCAACATAACAATGTTTTCCGTTTTAATGCAGTTGTTGTTTTTCAGTTAATCGCGACATAAAAGCATTAACGTGGTAGTCATTACACATGATTTATCATGAACTTTCCGAAACTATGTATGGTGGGACAAAGCGGGTTAATTTTGACATGAAAAATATCTTATTATGTAACTATGCAAATCACAGTGGAGTTATTTGTATATTGTACAATGATCAGTGCATTAGGTTACTATAGTAAACGCCCTCAGATCGTTTTCTGTATAAGGATAATATAAGGCTAACCTGGTAGATACCTAGGAGCGTAGGAGGTATAAAACAATTCATTTTTAGATGAAAATCGAAAATTACGCTTTTTTAAACAAACCAAATAGTTACGTACCCATTTACCTAACTTCCGCCATTATTGTTAAGGACCTAGGATTTGCAATAATCCCTGAATTCTTGCGAGTAATAGAAATATAAAATAGTTTCGAAATATTTCTGGCATGTCTGTAAGAATTTTTAATAAAATTATATCCATTCCCCTCACGTAAAGCGCTCTCTAAGAATTTATTTTATTCAGCCATTGGGGTAACCGAGTATTCCTGCACCAACCCGAACCTGATCACACTAGTCAGAAAGGGATCGAAATACCGTTTAAAACTGAAACGTTCTCCTCGCCATCTTTTTCCAACTCCTAGGTTTATATACGTGAAGGGCTTTTTTCATTGCACGACTTTAAACGGTATAAAGCTGGGAATATTATGATACGTGATGCGACTGTATAGCGTCGTTCAGATCGGTCACATGTGTGCTGGTTTTCGCGTATAAATCCTGCCTCGAAAATGTTTATATTATATCCTATTGTACCCTTTCGGGATTTATATGCACGACCCGTTGGCGGACAGTTCCTGAGATTGAATTTTGAAAATGCATTGAATTTACAATGGTGTATGTGCCATGGAAAAACAGATACAAGCGAGGTGATGGTCAATGAAATAAGATTGGGTAGAAGGAACAAGCAGTTTATTCTGTTGGCAGATAAAACTCGCTATTTCAAAGATAGGTACTAAAATCAATCTGAAGATGCAAACTAAATATTAAGCTGGTGACTGTTTGTTTTCAAAACGTTCTCGGATTAATAATATAAATCTTCTCACGCGTGTTGTGCAGTAAACATGATATATCACGGATTGAAATTGTCGTTTCATTGGCCATTTCGGTCGTCTCGATTCGCGCCATGATGGCCGTTTACATTATACGAATGGCCAATATATTAGTATGAGACGCTACTCGGGAGCCGAGGCATGCATAAAATAAAAAAATATATGTATATGAACGTACTTCCGGCTAATAAAACGCCAATCAGTGCGCGTTTTGGCGCCCAAAAGAGAAAAAAACGAAATACGTGACGCAGAAATGAGGCTGTGAACTTTTACTTTCAAAAATATTATTATTTGTTCAGCAGTCTCAAGCTTTTTACACTTGACATGGTCAGTTTTTGGTTTATAGACCCAAATATTCAACAAAAGTTGACAAGTGTGTATGTAGGTACCTATGTTATTTTATTTACTCTTAAAGAAAATTAAAAAGTATACTGATAATACTTATTATTCCCACTAATACGTTTTTAAAATCTTATTAAAATAAATATTATTAATCTGCGTCATGTTTGTTCATTTCCAGTGGAATTTTATAATAACATTCTCTATAGTTAATATGTTCTTATTTAAAAAAATACCAGTTGTTGGTATATTTCATAAATACCGGTATTTTTTTTAAACATTTCACATTTCAGTTTTACTTTAAATATTTACTTTTTTGGGGACTGTCTTATTATTTTGGGTGTGATGAATGCGTTGTTTGTTTTACACAGGACATTTTTTAAATAATAATATTATTAGGAGCGGTTTTCTACAGTCTGTTTATATAATAAAATAATTTATGAATAGGGGCCATTGTTATGAAAATAAATTTAGGCGTCTCGCCAGCGCAGCGATGTGATTCATAGGCTGGTATGTTCGTATATTGGTAAACTGTAATTACCTACCAACATTGCAATCTCAACTAAACTTACCAATGTTTTGTTTATCTTCAGGGGTAAGCAGAGAAATACCTTAGATGTACCATGTCAATAGTTATAGTTAAGTACAAGTATCATGTTCCCTTAGTTTTTTGCAAATCAGATATGATTTTTCAGTTTATTTGTTTTTATTCTAAACTAAGTGACAAACTGCCCTAGTGTGGTCAATTTACAGGTAATATTTAAAGTCTACCGCTAAGAGCTTAGGTTAAACAGAATCTTTAATTGCAAAGCACTCTTGAGGTGATTTTGCACAAAAATGGCGCAATTTAAGTTAGTAGATTATTTTTATTATTAATTGAAAATTTACAAAAAAAGTCTAGATGGAAATTATAAGTGTTTTTTTTTTTGTATTGAATGTGTGACTTAATCAACAGCTTGTGGTATAAAAGACCTATTCATTAGCCTAAGAATGAAATTCTTGTTGATGAATTTATATTAAGACAATACTATCCTTTGTCAGAGCCATAATATGCAAAAAATGTATGAGCTAACTACGCTACAATTAAAAGTATTATTTTCCTGCACGTGTTGCTTATCTGTTAAGTATAATAAACAACTTTTTCTCAAGCATAATGATAACAATAACAGACATGCCCTTCAAAATAATAATTGAATTATTGCTTCGTCTGGAAAAAAACAATTGCCATAACAAAATATGATTATCAAACAGTTAGCCGACTAAATACAAACACCGCCTTTTGTTTTAAAAACATTCACTTGAGCACAATTCAAATTGTTGTGGTTGATAGTCAAAATAAATTATGTGCCACCAACAATGCATTGTTTTCATACTTAAATTTGGTTGATTAATCCTGTACTCGTCTATATTTATTTGTCACTTATGCTATGTCTATATTAACTATATTGGAAGCTCAGACTTGGCCCGACAAAATCAGGGGGTTTTGAGCATCTTGGCACGAGTTGTTACTGCAACTGTAATACACTGTAAACCTACGATTATTTCTGTATATTAATATTAATGTTATACCTCCAAAATCACTCGCATACGAATGGAGGTTGTAATTAAAAAAAAAATGTCATGTCATACCTATTTTTATGGTATCATTGAACAAAATGGAAGAATAAAGAATAAATATTTTATCAAAAAATAAATTCATGCTTAATTGGTTATAGCGTAAAAATGTTTGAATCTCAAACAAAACCATGCCCAACTCGCCTCGACTTACGCTTCATTAATTTTACCTTTTTTTTTTTAAATAAAAAAGAAACATTTGAGTTCTTATGATATACTCAAATATTTCAATTTTAGGCCTGCTTTCAAATAGTTGGAAATAAGTGTGCCAAAAAGCAGGAAACAAGTTGTGCTGGAGAGGGATTCGAACCTAGAAATTCTAATCCCTAGTCTTCGAATCAACCACTAGAACACAACCCGGTTAAATACCGAATTTAACCCAAATTTCACTTGACGAATAGTATTTAATTACTTCAATAAATAATAATTAATAATCATCACACGCCATGTCGATATCGCTGTCGGTGCGTTTCTTTTCATTTGACATTGAATATTCGCTTACAGTGTCGTTCCAGAAATAAAGAAGGAGCTGGCTAGGAATTTCGATGCGAGAATTTGAATTTAGAATGCCGTTCACCATTTTGTACAAAACCGCGGACACAAAATGGCAGTTCAACGGTCTTGAGAGGAAAAACGTTTTGTGATTCACACATCAGGACTTAAATTTCATGATTTCTGCATGACAGGATGAACACGAGTATTGTAATAAGGATGAATTATTCATAATTAAATCGATGTCCACCGGATAATGCTTCTAAACGACTATTTGCAGTTTCATTTATACCTATCCTCCGCAGGATCTAAAAGGGTTACTGAAATATTTTGAAAAAGAATTTTAAACAATTTAACATGGTAATTATTTAAGATGATAGGTAAGCATTATTCCAAAGGTACGTACATTATTCCAAAGTTTTAAGCACAAATTTATGTTTTATTGTAATAATGGCATACAATAATAAAAATATTTTAGCCGTTCTTTCATCATCCATTCGCTCTACATGACCGAACCAACGTAAAAGACCTTTCTTAATTTTGTCGATAATGCTTATCTCAGTGGTCGAAAGTGGGCATGTAAGAAGTTGGAACAATCGACGTGCGTGCATGAGAAGATGTATGAATGTGGAGGAAGCAAGAGAAGTATGCCAAGACAGAGTGGTGTAACGTTCTATCACTCTCTGCCTACCCCTTCGGGGAAATGGCGTGATGGTTAGTTAGTTAGTTAGTTAGTTATAATAAAAATTAATTTATTATTATTATATATATTTGGATGTAAAATTACTCAACGAGAACATTTAAAATGTGTAAAAGCGAAAATAAAATGTGAAATAATAAAGATAACAAAACCGACGTAAAATACGATACCTACAATAAAAAAGATAATTTGAAATTTCAAAATATATGAAGCAATGATCGGCGTTAATCGTCGTTAACAAAACGAGGAATTGTTAGTAGGTACCTACCAATGACGTCACATTAAAATGAGCGCATGTGACGTAGGTAGTTAGGTACTGAATTCACTCTCCTAACGATACGTCCACATGTTTTCCGTTTATCATTCGCTTCGCGTCTTGCGTTGTATTATAGTGGCTGTTAAAGTTTTATTGCCTCCAAGGTCGCGTTTTTACGGCCATTTTTGGGACGTAAAATTTCTAGGTTATGCATTTTTGGGCGGGAACGCCCGGTTACGTCAGCGTTTCGAGCGTTTACGGCCGAATACGTGAATCGTTCCATATTCAAATTCAAAATCAATGGGAGATGAATGATAAGGGTTGAATATCCAGTAGATACCTATCATAAAAATAATATTGTAGCTACCCCCTTTTCAACCTATATTCTATTACTTAGGTATGAAATTTCTTTACTGTTAAGCTTTGTTTATTGTTTATTATGGTCCCCCTAACATTACATATCTTATTCATTACAGATGGTGTGTGAAACTAATTGTGTTATTGATATCTTTCTCTACTAGGTGGCGTTTTGCGCACCTGTCTCAGAGAAGATATGTACAATATTATAATTATTGAAAAGATATGTAATTACTGTATTTGCCTGAAAATTTAAATTTATGATTTACAATTTGGGATTTGAATAAGTTTATGTTATTTTAAATATGCTATTACAATAGGTTATTAAAATATAATTTTCCTGAATCAACTAAGCGTTTTGTAAACGTAGAAAACCTTGGTAGGTAATAATAATAACAGTTTTTTTTTCAGTCAAATTAAAAGACTTTTATTGATTTCTACACCAGACGCATAGAAATATCCCAATACATATATTTTCAGTGAGAAAAAAAATGAAAACACCTTTGAGGTATATACAGGTTACAAAAATATTAATGTTTTAGAAAAATCCGGTTAATAAACGAACCAGCACCTAGTTATTTTAAAAAATACAATACTGTTACAAGTTATGTAAAATTATTAAAAACCTTCAACTACTTCAATGTAATCAGCATTAACCAGATTAATATTGATTAGATTTTCATATTCTCTGGAAGGAAAGCAAGAAGCGTAAAGGGTTAGTTTTCTGAGATCGGCGATTAGTATACCCTTTAACCCCTCTGTAAATTATACAATGGCCGCAGGAATTAGCGAACCAAAGTAATTAAGGCAAATGGGTTAAAATGGCGTTCAGAAAAACCCCTCAGCGATGAAATTTGGCTGAAACGGCTAACTATGCTAATTATAGAGCAAAACGTGAGAAATAATAATTATGTTCGTATTTACACTGGCTAAATATATTTCGAATTAGCAATTTGATAGGCATATTAAAGTGTACAACACAGTCTTTTATTATTATTTTTTTAAAGAAAAGACTAATCGAATTACATTACGGGGATTATGCAAACATTACCCTATTCATACCTATAGATACGCACTTACTAGTGACTGTCCATTTTAATATAGTCAGCTGGTGAAGATGCGTATTTATAAAGTTGTCGCACGACTTCGTAAGAATTATTTTAATATACTTCAGATCTTAATTACAAAATATTACGCGTATTAACATACGAAATGGTCCCGGGAGATAAATAAAATAATAAAATCTCTCGATGCTACGAGAAGTCATAAATCATTGGGAGACGTATGTAGATACGGAGTGGGGCCACGCACACAGTGCCGGCTTATTTACCGGCTCTTCTTATATGTGTGTATTATATGCAGATAGATGTGTATCAGAATTTAAACCTAAATGCAGAGGTATTGTACAAAAAACAACGAAGTCTTTTGGAGACTGTGAGTTATAACGAGCGGAGGCTCTCAATCTTTCAAGTTTAAAACGAGGAACACACATTTAGAATTTTTAATATTTTACTGTGGTAAATATACTTCCATGAAAAACAAAATATATGTAGGTATATCTAGTATATTTACTGGGCAAATCGAACACAATCTAAGCGACCGACAAAAGCTACTCTAGCAGCCCTCTCAGTAATAATTGATTAATAAAGATAGCTTTTAAATAGCTATTTAATTTTAAATTATTTTTAATAAAACCCATTCTACCTTAACCTACTGTATAAATTTCATAACATATTTTAAAAAATATACTTTTGAATAGCTAATTGCCATTTTATTTCTCAAAATAACTGAGTAAGAGTACCCTTCTTTTTCTCTATAGCTTCCGCCCATGACCAAAAGGTAGATTTGAACCTTTTATATTTCTGGGTAGGTATATAACTTTATATATTTTTTAATAATATAACATAAATTCAAACCAAATTAATTCAGCAATACCTACTCTACGTACCTACCTACCTACTATGTACTGCGTTCTTTCCAAATTTCTCACAAAAATGACAAGTAATTTATGTGATTTTTATTTTTTATTGATATTACTGGGTGGAATTCCATGATTTAATTATTTCAAACTAATAAAAGTTCAATAAAACTAATTCGAACACTTACACTTTTATTTATTTGACTTTTATTCTGTTAAAAAATAATTGAGTTATTAATGTTTCAACTATTCTTTATCTATTATTGTAATTACAATAATTTCAATTTCTAATGTTATGCTTTCCCTAAATTCACAAAAACAGTTTAGAGCAGATAAAATGTATTTTAATCACATAATATCTCGTCTGAAAAATGATTCTTCGTTCTTAGATACCTACAGTTGAGAATCTCTGAAGAGCATCTCCGTCAGAACGTTATTTATGCTAATGGCAATACGACCAATGCATTGTTCGTGCGGCTGCATTACAAACGGAGCTTTACCCTTTATTCGGCCACATTAAAACACTCTCTATTGCTCTGAGCATAGAAACTAATTTCATTTGCACTTGTTTGTGGTCGTTAACACCGTCTAAGAGAAGAAATTTAATCATTGGATATATCCTACACCATATCCTGCATTGTAAATGTGTGAGTTCATATTTCTGTCTTTTTCTAATCTATCCTTTTCTTTCACAGTAAGCTTGATTTACACCTAATGAAATTTATTTGATAAGATTACGAATTAGTCAGAAAAGTTAACGAGGTTTTCTATTGGTACGCCTACGCTTATGATAATTCGCCTATTCTGAATTCTGAAAAATAACTTTACACATGACACTATTTACCTAATATAATTCTTAAATGGCTACTTGGTACCATTTACTTCAGTCATTATAAATTTGATGTCTTATTTAAGCGCTTCAAGCCATCGGACGTACTGGATATTATATTAGAACAAATTAATTAATAAAATGAACAGAAAATAAACTTATGTTGTTTGGAATATGTATTTACGTAAAATGTCTCTAAATAAATAGCCCATGAAGGGATTGCTAAATCATTATTGACATTCTTAACAGGGGCAGTATTCTGAAGCTCTGGAAAAAAAATGATTACCTCGGCGTTTACATGGCGTTTTCCACCAGACGGAAAGTGGAATGTTGTAATACGTCAAGCCGATGACGTAAGCTACATAAACGCGTAGATGATCGAAATTCGTTTCTAGAGCTTCTTTCTATCTTCTGAAATGTCAATAATATGAAGAATAAAATTCGTAATTATATATTTATAAATAGTAACCTTAAGTCAGTCGATTCAACACCGTTGTTGATAAATAATATGATACTTCTCCCTAATGATATACTTAGGTAATCTAAATCTATCTTAATCCTCCGTCTAAATATGCACCAATAAATCTTTCATTTTAAAAACGGAATCAATATTTCAAAACTATTTCAAACTTGTACATTTCATTAAAAACTTTCGAAATTCTGAATGCATTTTTTTCAGAATTCTCAAGGTGGTTTTTTTAAGCATTGTGCAATATTTACAACCCTTAACGGTCGAGATAATAAAACCCTTTAAAGTGAAATCGGCCTAAGATAGATAACTCCCAGGCAACAAAGGGGTTACATGACAATGTGCAACCCTTTGCTAAAATGGCAAACAGAAATAGCCACTGTAAAAAATGACAGTTAGACGCGACTTTCTCTTTTGTGGCTTTGTCCGAGTTTTACAGAAACTTATTTCTATTTACGTTATTGCCTAGTCATTAACTAATTGTCATTATGTGTGAATATTACAATGATCTTATATAGCATAATAATAATTGTGGTAAGTTATAAAACAATTACCAGCACATTCCTGAAGTTTATGGCGTCGTATATTATTGCTTAAATCAAATCTTCTTTAAAATAAATATATTTACAGTTTAATGCCATAGTTGGAGATGCTTTTATTTTTTGGCTTTTTTTCTGAAAAAACATACATAAATAATATAACAAAAATTTACCTACATCATCAAATGTTTGAAACGGAACATAAAATGTATGTAAACGCATTGTACAAATTTGACTACGGTAAAAAAGGTATAACAGGAAAGTTTTGACATTGTGTTATGAAAAGCCTTTTTTTAAATATTTACCTTTGCTGGTACCAATCAAAAACACTTATTTAATTAATATTGTGTAAAGTTATGTTCGTTTTATATTCAACTGTTGAAACAAGTTAAAAATATGCGAGAAATAATTTGCTAAGAAAACGTTTTATTTTTTTTTTATTTTTAGAAAAAAAAATCTTCTGCTTCATATTTTCATCTATGTTTGTTTGAAAATTGTGTAGGTATGTTCATTTAACAAACATAAGATAATCATTGTCTTAAACTTTACCATGTACACCTTCATAAAACACAGATTACCTCTCTTGATACGAAGTAACTGACTGAAAACATTAAGTTTATTGTTATGTCGGTATTTATTAAGCTAAGTATGTATTTAATTTATATTACTGGTACACACCTCAGCAGAAAAGAACTGGCTTAGAACATGCCACTTTTCGTGTCTCACTTCAGTTTGGTTCGACTTGACAGCTTTGGGAATGGATGGTGTTTAGAACAGATTTTTGTTTCCACCACATTTGAATTAAGGCATGAGCCAAAAAAATATACGTATCGTATAATTTTATTAATAAAATGGTACTGAATTAAGGTAAGAAATAAGTTTTTTTAATAAACAGAAATCCTGTCTCCAAAAACGTTAAGTAGGCAGGTACATAGTAAATTTGGGTAATTTACCCCAGTTAACTTAAATAGCGTAAAATTCATGAAAAATCATCGAAAGAGACCACCATTGAATATAAATTATTTACATAATAAAAAAAACCGCAAGCTGTTTTTGCCATAGATTTTTGATCATAAAAAATTGAGACAAAAAAATAAATGAGCATGAAAAGCAGTTTAATAAATAAATATAAGTAACGAACTTAATTTTCAAACATAATCGATTGTAAACAATTCATTATTATTAGAACACGCAATTGCATTAATTTATGCGTTATTAACTAATCATTACGAGATTATTCACGTTGAAATAAAGACCACACACATCGTCAGATAATGTAAATTGGACCAAATATTTCCACAAGCCAGGGTACGTTTATATACATAAATGTATAATAGAATATATTCCAATCAGACAGTCGTTGCCCTCGGGATACATAATTATGTAAATAAGATTACTCTATTTCATTCAATTATCCAGTAAGTTCTTTGAATATTAAATAGATGGCTTAGTCAACGGTAGAATCTTCTCATTAAATGAGAGTTATTTACACAATATTATGTAATGAAGCTTGCGTTTTTCTTTGTGTTGTTGCCGATTTTACGTTTATCGGGCATTTTCTCAATTACCTGTTTTATTCTCAAGCAGCCAATTTATTTAGTGGATGTTTTTAACAACGACTCGTAGGAGAAGTACCTACTCCCCACATTTATTTTTGAGTATTTGAAAGTAGTGCCAAACTAAAACTATTTGGAATTGGGAATTAAATAAGAACAAAAAGGACAATCTAAATAAACTAAGCTAATCAATTTTAAATTATGTACTTAATAAGTAAAAACTGCTAAATGTTTGCGAGCTTTTAGATTTACCTATGTAAGTACAATCATATGCATTTCTTCTACCATATTGTATGTAAAAATGTCAAAAAATGCAATGAATCTTGGTAGTTTTATTGCACTAACTTTCATTAACTTTTTCATTTTCTGAGCAGTCTTCAAACTGTTCAAGTGTACTCAAAATAAAAGCTAGTTATTCATTACAACATAAGTACAAAAAGCCAAAGCGATCTGACTTGGTGGAGAATGGAGAATTGAGAATTCAGCAGACATTGCATGGAATATCTCATTAGGCGGGAATGCAAAACTTAATGGGGTCTTCATACACTACATTCAGTACTGGTGTTGGTGTAGGAAGATGTGGTGGTAAATACACTAAGACATACCCACTGTGTTCATGTGAAACCACAGTGAGGAACTATTCTTCACTACACGGCTGTCTCTGTAGATGTAGATGTATGGACGTGTGGGGGTAAATAAAGGTTTGGCAGATGTTCCTAAACTTTGATGGATCAACATTACTTTGCTAATATTTAAAAAAAAAAACGCAAGGTACCAAGTAAAGAAAATATTTTCTAAGGATTCTTTTCAATCGTTGTATTTGTATTAAAATCTGCAATATGGTAAGTATGAATTTCAGATATTTTCCTTTGATTATAATTTTAAAAATAAGCCAAACTTGTAATATTTATCATCTGCTACGTATAAGAACCGCTTTATTTGTAGATTTTGGAAAAGAAAAGCTAGCAATTAAAAAAAAAACACACACCTACACTGCAGCATTTGAATGCATTTTAAATAAATTGAGAACACTAGTCAAATAGTTTTTTTTGTATCTTATCCTTTCTAATAAAATATAAACCCACCTACCTTAATATCTACGAGAATCAGCGTTTAGGTACCTACATATTGATAGAAAGCTCGGGATAATTGGCTATTTTATTGGATCCTTTGCAGAGAAATGGCCCAAAAATAGTCTCCATTTACAAGTATGTATGTAATGTACACGCATAGAAACTTGTTTCACTACTTACAGGTTTTATTGCCTACTCAAAGAGACAACGAGCCAATTACGTTCATACTAATTAAACGCAGAAAAATAAATATGTATTGCATACCTGTTTGTACTCTTGAGTAAAAGTTACTAAAATCAAGCTTTACAATGTTACCTTACCTACAGATTTAAAAGGAAATGAAAATGAATATGTGCATTTGAGAGTTGAACTGGTAAATTAAATTGAATCTGAAAAATGCTGGTGTTTTTCTTGAGGACAGTGCTCTTTTACATTACCGTTTACAAAAGCATTTTTTACTGTAATCTGTAAGTTAAATATAAAAACTTT